>JAVQJG010025427.1:0-15938 GCA_036024015.1 Craterocephalus amniculus
CCTTTAGCAGTGATTAATTTGTAAAGTGGGAGGTGCCGGATCGCAGAGTAGGGGCGGATCCGGCAAGTTAAAAGTTATGAACGAGGTGATGGATACCTCCCCCCCCCCAACACACACACCCACACACACCACCACCACCAGGGCGGCAGTGTCTGACCAAGCAACAATGGGTTGCCCTGCAGGCTTCGGAGCGAGCGCAGGCAATTATTCTTCAGAAATATAAAGAATTTAAACCCATTATGAGGCCAAAAACAACTCTGTTGCTTCAGCTTCAGTCCGCAGGAATTTCAGACTTTATAAATGTACAAATTTATCAGAGTAGGCCTCATTATTATTTAATCGGACAGTATAGCTAAACGTACAGCACCCTAATCACTTTATGACAGACGTTTCGCACAGCTTCCTCCCTTTCCTGTTCCTTCTCTCTAACTGTTACCGACATAATTTTTGGAGTGATCCGGACAATTATTCAAGGATTTAAAAATATATTTTCTGGCGAGATTGGGGTAGTTTTACCTTTTAGTGGAGTTAAATTAAAAATAACACCCACAGTCACCGGCAGTAGCCTAAATAAAATAACATGGAGACTTCTGCGTCCTGACTGCTTCTAGCTTCATTACTTCTCTGTGGCTCAGCGCGCTGCGTGAGCGCGTTTGTGTTGGAATATTAATTCTGTGACAGCGCGAGAATTTGTTGTTCCATAAAATCCTGCTTCTGTAATTTTATGTGAGAATTATTAATAACCTAATTATTTGAGATCAACCCTGGTGGAGTTTAACGGACTTGGGAAGAAGTCAAGAACGGAAACTAAAACTTCACTTGAAAGTAGTTAGTGGTTTTATTTCCACATTAAAATATTGCACCTATCTCTGAAACCGTTATTTATTTATTTTTTTAGCTCCTCCTGTGATCAGCGCACCAAGGTGGACAGGATGGCAGGATCAGTTTCTACGAGAGCTGATTGGTCAGAAGGATGGCATTTCTCTCTGATCTCTTATCCAGAACTTAACCTGGTCCGGACCAAGTTAGGCGTCCAGCATAACAAGTGATATACCCCGATCAGAAGTGAAGCAGCATCGTAGGACAGAAAATCCCGAGTTAACCCTAAAGTTACGTCAATAAGAGAAAATCCGGCTTTATAGTACAGGCCCCTGGTTTTTCTCCGCACTTTTGATCCGCCGGTACGATTTTCTGTTTCACATTGCCTAAATTCACTTTAGAATGCATCTAAATTAAGATATTTTGGTGTAGCCTTAATGAGGATACAGTAGAAAAAACTCAGATATTTCTAAATGTAAAACAGTTGTCAATTCATTAAATGTATTTAGATAGGCGGGGGGCGGCGGATCGAATAAGACAGGGAGGTACCGGAGCGGGATCCGGCTTGATCCTTCACAAATTCAGCCCTGCATGTCTCGATAGTGCCCACTCATTTTTAAGGTCTCTGGAGATTCCTGGCAAAGGAACAGATGAGTTCACGGTCATTTCGTGGGGTAGAAAGACGCTTCCTATGTCGACCAGATAGCAATTTTGTAGTACCATGTTTGCTTGTTTTTGCTTGGTGTAATGAATGGCAGTTTTGGAGATCTTTAGTTAGTTGGCTACCTGTAGCTCACTCATGCCAGTTTCCAGCAGTGCCAAGATGGCTGCCTTTGCCACTTCACATAATACTTTGTTTTAGGCATTATGTGAGAGCAGTTTCAAAGTTGTGCTACAGCTTGAATGTGAGCAGAAAACCACTCTCAGCCTTTGCATGTGCAGTACTGCTTGTGACATGAAATGACCTCTTATATACCCCATGAATACAATAAAGTTAAGCATTTCAAATAGGACAAAGTGTTATGTAATCGGCTGCATTTCGCATGAACATTATATTCTTCAGGTAATATACCTTTAGTCACAGCCAGCATTTAAAATAAACAAGAAATGGGTGGAGAAAACAAGGGTTGTCCAATATTGTTTTCCATTTTTTTCCTGTATATATAAAAGAAAATATATAAAATGTGTAGATGAAGTATGTAAATGTGTAACTGAGACTAAATATAGTTGAAAATGCACTTAAGAAATTTCAGGTTGTTCATATTTCCTAAAACATTAGTTAATTAATCATCTTGATGATGTAATTGTTTGTTCCAAGACGAAGATGAAATGTATTGTTTTCATTATTTATTGGTCATGATGCTGCCATCTTACTGGTCTGAGTCACTGGAGACCACATGGTGCTGAAAGTAGGACTGAACTAAGATGAGCTTAACATCCCAGCTGTGCTGGGTCTGTGCAGCTCTGCAGAACTTGGAGTTCACCTCGCTGAAATCAGAATCTGTTCTGCAGCAGAGTGAAACATGTTGATGGGAAGTACCTTCAGAAAAGGTTTTACTCGGAGGCCATAACTGGTTGTCAAGTCGTATTTTCCAGTAAGAATCCATCAATTCTGGTTTCTGACTATTGTGGCTGCTCTTAGAAAACAGGGTGAGGGTTATGGGGCCACTTTCTGTCTCACTCTTTCCAGAAGATGTTTCTGCTGACTGCTTCCTTCCTGTTTCATCAGAGAGAAAATGTGCTGACAGGTTCCTACATTTTCCCCAGACAAACGAGTGGAATCAGACAATAGCATTCAGACAGGATGAGCAACAGGACAGAAGGAGGAAGCGGTTGTGGGGTCAGTTAGCTACAAACTGCTGACCATCCTTTGCCTGGATAAGAACACCAGGTCCAGGGAGCATGTACCAGTAATCATCAGGAATGATGTCCAAAACAAACATTCCTGTGTACCTTCCATATAATGCTGACCAGAGGTTTAACTTCAGCAGCCTGTTGTGCAAAGATCTGTGTGGCCTCTCTTATCAGGAGCTGCCTCATCACAAATGCACTTTGTTCCTGCAAATCCATCTGAGCCTCCTCAAGGTTTCCACAACCTCATTATCTACTCTGTCAACACCTGCACAGTCTGAACTGACACCAAACTGCAGATCACTGTAAAAAGTCTTGGTTTAATGAGTGTTTAGGATGTTTAAGTTAAATAACCACCTTCCGCAGTGAGGTTGATGTTGCACAGAGACCCACCTGCCATGTTGTCTGTCACAGTTCAAGAGAGGTGGAGGTGGCGTTCCTGTCATTGTTCTCTGTTATGCTGGGACTCTTTCAACTCCATCTCTACCACAAATAAATATACAGAATCCTGCATATTCGCAAAATAAGGATAGGAGAATTTGTACACATAAAAGATAACATGAAAGACACGTTTGATATTGAGGATGCTGCACTTCATTGAATGTTTAATGTCCTGAAAAAGTTTGTGGCTTTTATATTTTAGACAAACTTCCCAGTTCTAAACAAGCAGTTCCAGGGTGATGTTCATGTTGTGCAGCATTTCCTCTTTTAACAAGTGTCTATAAACATCTGGGAAGTGAGGAGAGCAGCTGCTGGAGTTTTAGGAGAGGAATGTGTCCCATTCTGCTCTGATGCAGGATTCTAGCTGCTCTACAGTCCTGGACCTTCATCATGATGCTGCAGATGTTTAGTCCTGGCTGCAGGTCTGGATGCAGCAGCAGTTCTCCTGTGAAGCCATGCTGCTGTGATGGATCAGTCTGTGGTTCAGCATTGTCTTGCTGAAATCTGAAAGTTCTTCCCTGAAAGAGACGATGTCTGGACACCACCATGTACTTTTCAGCATTGATGGAGCTTCACAGATGTGGAAGCTGCCCACGCCATCAGCTCTGATGCAGCCATCCCATCAGAGATGCTGGATGCTCCCTCTGCTCTTTAGTCTGCAGGACACGCTGTCCATGCTTTCCACACAGAATTTCACATTTTTATCCTGTTTTCCACTGGTCCAGAGAAGACAGCAGTGTTTCTGGCTCCTGTTCACATCTGGATGCTGTTCACATCTGGCTTCTTCTTTGCGCGATGGAGCTTTAACCTTCATACATGGATTTCATGGGGAACTGTTTTCACAGACAGAGATTTCTGGAAGTCTTTCTGAGTCCATGCAGTAATTTCCAGGACTGCTTTCAATGCAGAAGATCACCAGCATCCAGCCTGGTCCCCTGCACACAGAGATTCCTCCCGATTCTCTGAATCTACAGTTATGATACACTAAAGATGGAGGGATCTTCAAATCCTTCACAGTTTTACATTGAGAACATCTTGGTCTGATTGGTGCTGGTTGTTTCCAGCTGCGCCTGATGATTAGAGTCATGCTGTTCTTCATGGCATTGAACGTGCCTCTGCTCACTCTCCAGTACCAGACTGTGGGATGCCATCTACCCACCAATCCAGCGTTCTCACCATAGACTTTCGAACACATTTTTTGTTGACCCTTTATCTCCCACAGATTTATTCCTCAGCCTGTCACTTTGCATTTCTGCCTCTACCCTTGCCTGCCTGACCTTCCACATTTGTCCAGCCCTCTACCAGTCCGCAACCATCTTGCTGGTTGGTATTCTTATCAGGCAAAACTCAACCGCTCCTGGTCCGCCTCTCAGGAAACCAAGTTCTTCTACATTTCATACTATGAAATAAAACTTTTTAACATTTAACTTTTCTTTCTAGTCCGAGTTTTCCAGGTCATCTCAGTGGAATATTTTTTTGAAATGTTTACACAATCTTTAGACTCTGTTTGGTGAAGTGTCCATCTCTCCATCCGAGAGACTCTTCCTCATTGAAATGCGTCATAATTAGTTAAAGCATGTCTCATCACCTCGTACTCTCCAAAACTTCTGTTCCCTTATCAACGTACTGCCATCAAATTCAAGAAAATATTCATAATGATTATGTAAAATATTTCAATGTTCAACCTGAGTAAGATGTAGGTTTAGGATGTTAACAAATGATTGCACTGTTGTTTTTTACATTTTACACAGCATCCCTGTTCATACCAACAATGCTGGATTATATAGAACCTCTTCAACATCAGCCAAAGTCAGTAACCTGCCCTCAGTGACTACAGACTAGTCGCCTTAACATCTTACATCATGAAATACCTGCTTGTAATTGGCTCAATAAGCAAGTCAACACATTTCAGGAAATTCCAGATGGATACCTCCACAACCAACTGGATTTATGATTAACTCGCAAACAAAATGAAAGCTTGTTTGTCAGCAGCACCACCACACTACTAAGGATTGTACCTCGTCATACTGTACTCCACAGAATTCCAATGCAAGTCAGAGTCCTGTAATCTGCAGAAATACTCTGATTACTCTGCAGCTGTGGCGAGTATCAGTGATGGACAAGAGGCTGAGTGCAGAGGGCTGGTCAGTCAGAAACAATCACTTCATCTTACAAAAGAAATAGAGATTATTGTGGACCTCAGAGGCCTGTACTACAAAGTTGGATTTTTTCTTATTGGGGTAACTTCAGGTTTAACCCAGGTTTACTACCCGGGGTTGCTAGTTCTTACACTCTTACAGCTAATCTAGTCCAGAGCAGGTTTTGTTCTGGGTAAGAGATCAAGGAGTAGAAAGCGCCTTCTTCCTAACCAATCAGCTCTCTTAGAAAATGTCCTGCCCATTCTCGGTGCACTGATCATGAGAGCACTGTTTGGGAGATGAAGAGTTTAGGGATAGATACGATCCTCTCAATGAGGAAATAAAGCCTAATCCCAGACATCTTTGAAATAGTTTTTTGTTCTTGACTTGTTCCCAAGTCCATTTAGCTCCACTAGGGTTACATCTGAAATAATGCACAACTGTGAGGTTAAACTTTATCTATGACATTTCAGATGTCATTTCAGACAGGAAGCATGGGAGAGGACAGACAGAACATGGGATTCCTCTGGGATGGAACAGACATCTCCATCTACATCTCAGTTTCCCCTGAGAGATCTGTCAGTAGATGTAATAAAGATGAATCCTCATCTCTTCCTTCTAAACTCAGTCATTGTCTGGATTAACAAATGACTCCTGGATGCATGGCAGCGCAGAGTTCTAACATTATTTTGACCATTCAAAGTAAAAAATGTGTCTGTAGCCAAACAATCTCCTCCAATCTTGAAGTTTTTACATCCAGGAAACTTATCTCATCTTCCCAGATTGCTGATGCCAGGCTTTGTCTGAAAGCCTACGGACCACCATGCTGCAGCTTCCACCCTAGTCTTAGTCTGCATCTGTGAAAGTGCATATACTTCTGTTTTTAACTTGATAGTATCAGAGCAGTCTCAGGTGATGAGGCAGATGAAATTCAGGGTTGTTTCTGGTTGATGAAGGTGAAGTTAAAAACCTTCTCACTGTTTGGACCAAGCAAGAAAAACCTCTCTCGCTCCCTTCCCTGGGAATCTGCTCCACTTCTCACCACTCACTGAGGATGTCCTGTTATATATCCACGTGTATGTCCAACAGAAATGGGAGGGCAGAAACTCTTGGCTGCTTGACACTCAGATAGTTCTGAGATTCAGAGGTGGAGGTAGACAAGTGTGAGCTGCAGGAACTCTAGAAGAAAACAAGAATCAGGAGGAATCTGAAAAAGGTAGGATACACTTCAGTACTCCTGCACATTTAGTAGAGATCCAACCTGGAGGCAGATAGCCATCAGCGGTAGGAATTAGATAATGTTTTGCCATTCTTTTCATTCATTTGCCAATCCAGGCAAACCTGGATTTTCTCACATGAAATGAGCTCCTCAGACCTTTACATTTAAATATTTATTATTTTTTCTTTTCTAAAATTTTCCTTTTAACCCTCTATTTCATCATGATGCAAGGCAGGACAAGGATATTTTGCTAAAGTAAAAAAAACACAATTTAAATCAGTTAATATGTTTTTTCTTTAGGCAACATTCTACTGTAATGGTACAGAAGAGAAAAAATATAGATTCTAAATTGGATCTACATTTATTTCACAAACCATTATGAAACAACACATAAAAAAATTGCCTAACCTTCATTTTTGTAAGTCTATGCAAACTGTGTATCAAAACAAATATCCCAACATTTACTGAACAAGAAAGTGGCGTCAGACTCCAAAGTTTGATAATCATGCATTCATTTTAATGAATGTTTGTCTTTGAATGCTCCAGATATTTCCTGACATGCATTGCCATCATCTGTCGTGTTGCTCCTCAGCATTGATGGAGCTCTATGAAGCAGCTTCATCTCCCCTCTTTAGAAACAGAAGGCTTATGACATCATTCTGTAAATGTAGGAAAAATCTGAGTAAATGAGATAGAATCTACACAAACATCACATTTATCTTTGTTAAATTATAAAGTTGCAACAAATACTACCTTGGGGGTTGTGGCTCAAAAAGTTTGGGAACCCCTGCATTAGGGGATTCTTTTATCTATTAATCCTGTGGTTCTCAAACTGGGGGGAGTGGAAACATGGAGCAGAGGAATAAATGTTCTGAAAACTGTAGCTCTTGAAACAGTCTGGTCAAACCTCCAAACCAAAGGCAAAACCATTTTTTCAATCGCCAAAAATATCAAAAAGAACTGCAGAATAATTGTGAGAATGCACTCAGGCAAAGGCTGGGTACATCCAGGAAAAGAAGCCAGTCCACTGCAGGGCAACCTACTGAAGAATTTAGAGCAACCAAATAACACAACATGCATGTCGTTGGACAGTGGGAGGAAGCCCCCATGTATGTATATATATATATAAATAGAAAATATTGTACCACAAATGTTTTGGGGTTGTTTTTGCAAAAATACTGTGTAATGTTTGGCCACTAGGGGCGCTAAACCTATTACTTCTCACAGGCCACACAATCCTTTCCTGTTTTCTTTTTCTGGCCTCCTCCCCATTTTCACTTCCTTCCGTCGTTCAGCCATGACAAACATTTTACATTGAAAAGGAGAAAAAAACAAGAAAACAAAGCAGAGCCCTCAGTTTTTAGGCCACGTAAACCAAAGCGCTGCAGTTCATGTTTTACCTTCATTTTCTATGGCTGACCCATGGCTAGTTTGAGTCACCTTCCCCTGCATTATTTGGGGAACTTAGTTGATAAAATACTTCAGTCTTGTCCAGAAATCCATATTGAAGAACTTTAAAGCTAAACTGTGTGTTAAAGATCAATTATATGTTCATTTCTGCTTTGAAACACAACTTGCTTTCCATACTTCCTGACATAACACCAGCAATAAGCCCCCACGGGCTAGGGGAATGTTTGTTCCCCCAAAGGGAAGGCATGGAAGGAAAAGTTTGGATTAATCCATTTTCTTTCCTGCCAGACTGTTTTTGGTGGGGATTGTTTTTACTGATGAGGATTTATTTTGCACCTGTCACCAACATGAATCTGATTTTACAAATGAAACCAAACTCTGGAGCCACATTGATATCCTGATCCAGCCTTATGTAACATCTGAAACATAATCCAATTACCTCTGTAATAAACCCAAACTCCCTCCACATCACCTTCTTTCTGCCTTTCCTTCAGACCATGGGCGCCCACGAGCACAACCACTCCCTGGACTTCCTGAATGGGACCCCCTGGTTTGTGTACGAGTGCACAGTGCAGCTAGACACAAATGCCAGACGCATCGCCCTCTTCCTGCTTTACCTCTTCATCTTCATGGTGGGCCTGATAGAAAACCTGGTGGTAGTGTGGGTCAACTGGCGCCGACGGCACTCGGCTAATGGGGTCCTCTTCTGCATCATCAACATGAGCCTGTCGGACCTGATGGTGATCGTGATCCTGCCCTTCTTCATGATGGAGGTGACCCTGGACAGAGTCTGGCTGTGGGGCCATTTTCTCTGCAAGGTCACCAACCTTGTCTATGTGGTGAACTTCTACAGCAGCTCCTTCTTCCTGGCCTTCATGACCCTGGAGCGTTACCTGTCCCTGACCCGGCCGTCATCGGAAGGCTGCTTCCCGGTGACGGGCAGGCGTCGCTGGCTGCTCTGTGGGGGCCTGTGGGCCTTCTCCTTGTTCCTGGCTCTGATGGAGAATGTTCACGTCAATCTGCTGGAGTGGGACGAGCCGGGCTGCTACATGTTGCCAGAGTACAACTACACCGAGTGGTTTGTGTCAGTGGCCTTTCTCTGCCTGCTCTTCCAGTTCCTGGGCCCTGCTGCCGTCATCATCACCTGCAACGTGCTGATTGGCCGAGCGGTTCGAACAGCGCCGGACGTTCAGGGCCGGCGGGACGTGTGGCTGGTGCACGTGTACTCCCTAGTGTTCGTGGTGTGCTGGCTGCCCTACCACCTGGTGATGTTCCTGCTGATTGTAGATGACCTGGACCCATTTGTGTTCAGCTGCAACATGGTTGAGGCCCTCTACTTCTCCTTCAGCGTGGTGCACAGCCTCTCGCTCTTACACTGCGTCGTCAACCCTCTGCTCTACAACTTCCTCAGCAAGAGTTTCCGCAACAATCTCATCAACACTGTGATAAACTGCATACCCAGGGAGGGGGTTGCAGAGCAGGGGGAGGCCGGGGCAAAGCCCCAGGCGCCGAACGGAGGGAAGAGAAACCCGGGAAACCAGCGCAAGTTCAGTAACGCCAGCACGAGCCAATCAGATGTGGCATCATAAACAAGATGATAACTGGGACCTTTTCTCTAATGAGTAGAAAATGTTTCTTCTGTGGAGCATCATCACTCGCCACTCTAGGTTTTTCCATATTTTTTGACTTGTGTGTGACTTTTAGATAGAGCATAGCAGGAAATGGTGACTCTTCGGAAAGCTGCTCAACTCCCGTAGGATCTCTGTTGTCTGACAACAGGAAGAAAAGCTCAACACCACTAATCTGTGTAAACAAACGTCGACTTATCGGACAACTGTAACCTCCACATCCTTATAAACATCCTCACATAAAAAAAATGGTTTATTGCAGATAAATCATAGCATGTATTATTTATTGCTTATTCATCTGTCTGGATTCTGGTGCAGAAGGCATCTGTTAAAACCTGCTGATGAAATTAAGACAATTTCAAGATTTTAAAATACAGATTAAAAAGAAATCTTCTTGAATCAAGTAATCAGCTGATTTCCTGGAGGAAGATCAGAGCTCCTCTGGAACGCGATAAAGGTTTAAGCAATTATACAGTAATGTTAGAAAATCATGAGAACATCACTGTCCACTTCAGAGCTTCCTGCAAGAATGAAGCTTATTCCTACACATATCAATTATCAGAAATATGAAATCCCATTAAAACATGAAATCCCAATAAAACATGGTCACTGTGACCACGTCAGACGGAATCTGACCATATCTTTGCCTTCTTTTTTTTCTGGATTCTGTTTTCAGCATTGATACTACGATGAGGCGTTTCAAGTATTTGCCAGTCGATGCTATCTAATTTGATCCAGAATGAGTCAGAATTCCTGGAGTAAAGATCATCCGGGTTTGTTAGAATCAGTTAAATTGATTAATTTAAATGTTGGATTTTTTTAGCTCATGATTATATTTCATTGACATTACATCATTAAAGTTAACTTGGAGACTATTTTCCTTTTTCTTACTGTTTTTGTTATGTACTTCCTGTACTGCTCCACATACCCGAGGTTTTCATGTTCCCTCATTGTACATCCCACTGGTGTACAGGAACGTGTGTGCTACGTTTGGTGGGAGACACCAGCTGGACGATGACAGAGCTGGAGTCTTGTGAGATTTCCAGATCTAGACTGATGAACATGAACCTGTGATAGATGCAGAGTTAGATGCAGATATCCTGAGCAAGAGAAACATCAGAAAGGAAGACAAGGAGCTGGAAAACACCAGCATTTCAGGGTCACAGCATCCAAACTGGGAGTATAGGATGAGTGTATCAATACTGGTATCAATACCAGCCAAAGTATTGGATTTGATACTTTTTTGAATAAGGAGAAATCCCTCAGCTCAAACAAAACATGCCAACTGTTGTCACTTCTGGGAGTTTGAAGTAATAAATTGTGTGTGAAGCCAATTCTGTGTCAAATGATTATGGCAGCCAATCAGATGATGATGCTGATGTTTGATTTGATATTTTACTGGACTGTTGTGCATTATATTTATCATTTTACTATTACATGTTATATTTTGTTAATTTCTGTAAATAAATGGGAATATTCTTATATCGTTTGATTATTCCATCTTTCAAAAAAGAAAAAGTTTTTGTCTTGTTTTTAGTTTACTCAGTATATTATTATTTAAAAAGGAATTTTTTCAAGTATTCATGTCCTTCAGTGTTATTTATATTTCATATTGCCCTTTCAATAAAGATATCAGTGCACACTGTACAATCCTTATGATCTTTTAAGGGGCAAAAAAGTAGCTACCAGTACAGAGATTGATGAAAAAGAAATCATAACCTAAGGGTATTGCATCTAAGTAGTTTTGATATTGCCCATCCCTACCTGGAGTGTCTTAAGCAGCAGACCGTCGTTATCAGACGATCTAATCTATTGTTTTATTCTTGCATCAGATTTCTGCTCATGTGCTCAATTATTCCATCAAGCAGGCTGGTGGTTATTGAGCTGCAGAGGCCTCACTCTTTGTTGGTTGACCATGGTTGGCATGGTTAACCAGTTTTGGGAGTTTTCTTGAGTTTATGGTTTCTTGCGCTGTTGGATTTTTGGTTTCAAGTTGCCTGTTTCCTGTGTCTCAGTTTTCTCCCAGAGTTGTTTCCTCTCTCCTTGGAGGTTGGACCCCAATCCTGGATCACAGTAAGCCCTCTTTAGCACCATTCAATTATTGGTTCTTGATCCCATCTAATTTACCTCTCTCTCCTCCTCAGATGAGCTCAAACCAGACCACTGTGGGAGCAGTTACCAGATGCACAATTCCTCCTTGTGAATCAGAAATAAATCTTTTACTCACCAAGCTTGTTTGAGTGATTCTGCAAATGGGTCAGGAAGTTACCTTCCATCATGACATTAGGAATGATGTGCACCAAATATTTAGTCTTGGAGCAAACAGGAAGCACTTGTCGTAATAGGTAAAAAGATGGAAAAGTAAGGGGTTTATTCACTCTACAAATCACGACAACTCTTCTTTGCATTATAGTTCATATCAAAGTTTAAACCATAGTTGTAACATGTGTAAAGTAGCTCTTGAAAACCAGCACTGCTTGGTGAAACATAATCTGATTACTAACCACATAGGCCTTTTTGAGTTGCTTGACTGGTCTGAAAGATCACTCGTGTATTTAAAAGACTCATAGTGCTAAAAGCCCCCGTCCAACACCATTGCTAAATGGTGCAGAGACAGCATTTCCCCATTTAATCCAAATGCTGTGTTAGAGAACCAACAGGTCAGGATCCTTATAAACATGTCAGGCACTGCCTTCTGGTGCGTTTTCAAAAACATTTGTAAATGATTTTTCGATAAAATGCCTTTGACGCATCTATGAAGCCAATTAATACAGTGGACTTCTGTCAACTATATTTTTCAACTATTTTCTTTAGTGCCTTGATGATCCGCAAGTAACAGATAACATGGTGCCTGATCGCACACCAAGACACAAGAAACCTGTAAAACCAGTAGCAAAGAGAACCGCTGCCCTCGGCTTTCCCATTTAAAATGCTCTGCAGCACTTTCATCTGGGCCAGTTTCTGTACTGTCAGCCAACTCTGAGATGACATGAAAAACTTCTTGGTTGTAATTTATCTCACCAATCGTGCAAAGTAATACTTCCTCCACAGCTCAGAGATGCTCTCACAGCCAGCGACACCCTCCAATGTGCATGGTAAAGATGTGGAGTATGTGTTCAGGGCTCTCCCCTCCTTTCATTATCAAAGATGTTTTCTGCCTCAGCATCAGCTCTAACTTGTTGTGCATGTTTGCAAACGTAACAAACTGCACATCTATATCTAGAATTAGTTCGCTCAGATGAAAGGCAGGCTCTTCTCTGGGACATCATGCCAGGACCCAGGCTCTAAAGGCAGAAACTAAGAATTAGTTTTGGACAAAGATACTCAGAGTTGGACCTGGTTTCTGGACCCACTGATCTCTACTTAGCCTGTTTCACAAATGCACCTTTCAGCCCCGCGGGTCATGTTTCTGCCGCGTCATCTTCAACCGTTTAAAGGAAACAGGAGAAGGGGAAGGAGGTGAGGTGGGGGGGTCATTCTACAGAAGGGACAATAAGAGGAAGAATCCTGGTTTCCAGGTCAAAACAGCTGGAAGCACAACTTGTTTTCTGCACGTTCATCCCTGAAGGTTTTCTCTTTTCTTGGCACAGGTCATTAAACAAATAAAATAATAATTCATTCATTCATTTATTTCATTTTATTCTGTTCGACAAACACAACTCTACAAATACACAAGTATAAAAAGCATAAAAAAGATAAATAGCTCAGCCGTCATCATAAATATGAGTCAAGACAAAATATGACCAAGAAATGTAGAGGCAGGCAAGAGCTTCAGATGCCATCAACCAAACAGCGTGTTCATGGCTCCCTGAAGAGAAGAGACTGAATGTAAACTGACATGTCGTCACAGTTTTACTGGAGAGGAAAAAATTAACTAGGTTGATGCTACAGAAGGAGCTACTTTAATAACAGTGTTATTATGAGTCACCAACTTCACAAACCTGCAAAAACACTGCCACCTGCTGGTTCTCCGGAGGTTCTGTCATCACCAACACAACATCATAGATCTGAGCAAACAATCAGATCAAAGTGTCATCTTGATTACATCAGCAGGTAGACTTCTGATGACGTCAGCCATCAGAAGGAGAAGCGACTGGAAACATGTCTGCCACCGCTTCAGAGAGCAATAGAAATAAAATAAAATGAGTTTCAGCCACAGAGTAGCAGACAAGCACCAACATGATCTAAACAAACACCGCATGTTGACTTGTTTCTGTTTACAGGACAGAAATCCTGTGAAAATGCCGAGTCAGTCATTCCACGTTCCCATAAACATGTCTCATACTGGAAAAATGTTTAGCTTCGCCATGGTTTCATCCTCAGAGCCCTCAGGTCTCCACGGTGGGCAGCGGTTCTTTGGAGTGGTCGTTGTACATGAAGGTCTGTTCGATGTTGAAGTCTGGGGGCAGGTGGTCCTTGTGGAGCTCCATGTGGGACGATACCAGCTTGAGGGTGGAGAAGTAGAGGCCGCAGACGGTGCAGCGGTACATGAGGGCGCCGGCGTGCGTCTTCAGGTGGCAGATCATGGTGGAGCGTCCTCTGAAGAAGCGCAGACACACCTTGCACTGGTAGGGCTTCTCCCCGGTGTGGATCCGGAGGTGGTAGGTGAACTCCCCGGAGTGAGCGAAGCGCTTACCGCAGTAGCGACACCGGTACCACTTCCCTCGTACGCCCGCCGCCCCAGACACCCCTTCCTGCCTTGAGCCCCCGTTGGTCAGGGCCCCTGCAGGCAGGCTGGGGATCGTGCCCTGAAAGAACTTCTCTGGTACACTGAAGCCAGTCCCCAGTCCCAAACCCAGGCTGCTCATCTTACCGAGCCCACCAAGGTCATGTGGAGATGAGGAAGAGGAGGAAGATGAGGGGGGACAGTCCAGAGACTCACTGCCTCTACCTCTGCCTGACCAGCCGGGGCCCCGCGGAGCCCCTGAACTCCCAGGGGCCTCGATGCTGTGGAGGCTGAGGTGGGACTGAAAGGAGGAGGAGGAGCAGAACGTCTGTGGACACAGGAAGCACTGCAGCTCCTCCATCCCCACCCTGACCCGATCTGACCCCCCTCTGTGGGCCCTCAGCACCAGCTGTTCCTTCACCACCGCCTCCTGGGCGTGCTCTGCCATGTGTCGGTCCAGCAGGGGGCGCTCCACAAAGCAGCGGACGCAGTGCGGGCAGGAGAAGACGGGCAGAGAGAGGTGAGTGAGGACATGCCACATCAGAGAGCAGAGGGAGAGCTGGGGGAGGCGGCACACCCCACAGGTGAGGGTTTGGACACAGGCGTGGCTCAGCAGGTGGTCGCGGACCGCCTGCAGAGACACACAGACAGACAGGTGAGACCGCAGACGTCACCCGTACATTTTATTCCTAAAACTACTGTCAGGACTATTCTGCATCAGTTCATTTCTAACACTAAATTTGTGCAGATCAGAGATGCACCGATCCCCATATCCGACCCAAAACCCGGATCAGATATTGGCTCTGACTTTCCCTAATTAGTTGGATCAGATTAAGTCTTATTTATTTGTTTTTGATGCTAATGTACACTTTTTGGAAAATATTTATGTCAAGCCTGATGCCTTCACTCAGACAGCACAGTACACGGTTCATTCATTCAAGAGTATGGGATCGGAATCGGGTACCGGCCGGTACAATCAGCCCAGGTATCGGACTATTACATCTATTACATTACAAGTCAAATTAATATATCCTATATTTTCAAAAATATTATAAAAACAAATTAGAGTAGATTCCAACTTAATATCCTCGGTTGTGTGCAGAATAAATAAATCCTACATAAAAACTGTGGATTTCTAACAGATCAGAAGTCTACAGGACAACAAGACCTTGCCTGGATTTGGGAGACTTCTTTCTGGAAATCACATTATAAAGTTTTGAATGTTTCTTTTCAACCAGAGTAGAAAATTTTGAAAGCCAGAAAAAACACATAGCTACAGTACATGTAGCTTGGATTTCCAGCTGTCCATTAGCAGAACAGCTGCTGTGACATCTAAATAATACTGGAACAGAGGAAATAGTAACTAGGGCTCATATGTGGAAATGAACATAAATCACTTCTACAGATCATCAAACTCTGCCACTAAAGGCATCAGCCTCACGAAGGTTACCTACGCAGTTATTTCTGAGTTTAACACCTCACTCTGTCTCAATCTGTCTCAATCTGTCTCAATCTGTCTCACGCTGTCTCACTCTGTCTCACTCTGTCTCACTCTGTCTCAATCTGTCTCACTCTGCCTCAATCTGTCTCACTCTGCCTCAATCTGTCTCACGCTGTCTCACTCTGTCTCAATCTGTCTCACTCTGTCTCACTCTGTCTCACTCTGTCTCACGCTGTCTCACTCTGTCTCACTCTGTCTCACTCTGTCTCAATCTGTCTCACGCTGTCTCACTCTGTCTCAATCTGTCTCACTCTGCCTCACTCTG
>JAVQJG010025467.1:0-27723 GCA_036024015.1 Craterocephalus amniculus
CCACAGTTGTCATGAAGGTAAACCTGACATTTTAAACCTAAAATGGTTTTTTGTACCAGGCTGTAAACATGTTTAATTCTGCTGTAAAGTTGCCGTTTTTAACATGGGAGCCAATGGGACCTGGCTCTGTTTTGGAGCCAGCCCCTAGCGGATGAAGAGGGTACTGCAATATTTTGCACTTCCGCATGGGTATCACATTTCCAAGCCGGAGGTTGCCGCTTGGTTCAATCCCAGGACACGGCACCTGGATGAACCACCTTGGACCCCTGAGCCAGGGGTGCTTTAAGTAGCTGCCCACTGCTCTCTGGAGATGATCTAATATGTTCATTGGTTCTAATTATTCCTCCAGAGATGGGTAAAATGCAGATGTTCGAATTTCTCGTTAAAGATCAATATAGTATCTTAATACATATACAGTATATATATATATATACTGTGCTATCCTCACAACACGTGACTGTGTTGCTATACAGCCAGCAAACAGAAAAGAAATAAAAATCTCTCCACACTAGCCTTGCTTTTCTTGTTTTATGGATGATTTTGTAGCTTTTCTTTTTCTTTGTATTTGTAACTGCAATACACAAATAAAAAAAACAACTAACATTCAATTACACGGAGTAGCCTTGCTTAAATGTCATGAGCTAACACTTTACATCACATTTGCAGCACAAACAAAACAATTCTAACATATAAAAGTGTTTCCGAACAAATAAATACTTACAAAGACGAATGTATGCCAAGGCACAAACGTAAAAGAGCCAGTGTTATGATAATGAGTCGTTTTTTCCCCAACGAGCTGCTTGCTGACAACTATTGTCGAGACGTTCTAAAAAGACTAGTTCTATGGTAAGAGGGTCCACTCGCGCACATAACAGCAGGTACAACATTTCAAAGATATTTGCAAAACAGATGTCTCGCTCTGTATAAATCTAACTACCCTAAATATTCAGTTTTTAGCATGAAATTAACTTATTTATCAACTATGAATTAACCAATTAACCAAACCAAATAAAATCTTCAGCTCAAATAGGTTTGTAGTATTTGTAGTCTTTTAACATCCTACCACTTCATTTCCATTTGGTGAAGGTCTGGGTTTGTGACTGTTGCAGAACCTTCTTCTTTTTTTTCAGCTATTCTTACCTGGGTAGATTTGCTGGTGTGTTTATTCATTGTGTTGGTTCATGACCCAATTTGGGTCAGCCTTTAACTTTCAGACAAGTAGCTCACTTCTGATTTGAGAATATTTTGGTATACAGAAGTGTTGAAATAACTGCAAGGTGTCCAGGTCCTGTTGTGTCCAGGACCACTTGACAGCGGAAATGAGGGGGTTTGGGTTGACATTCTGTGCTTGCTTTTTACCAAATGTGTGAATCATAGTCAGACATCTCCACTTTTATCTGTTAACAGACTTTTTGGAGTTAGAGAAGCCTCATCAATGTCCATATTTAAACCTGCCCGAAGACCCATTTTCACGACCTGGCCCATTTTCATGACCCCAGTATCGGATGAGATTCTTGTTACCTCCTGCAAGGAGTGGATGTGACGTTTTCGCCGGCGTACATTTGTCTGTCTGTCTGTCTGTCTGTCTGTCTTGTAGCAATATAGCTCCAAAAGTAATGGACAGATGTTGAATAAATTCTCAGGAAATCCCTGAAATGGTATAAGGAACATCTGATTAGAATTTGGGGGTGATGGGATCACCATCTGAACCCAGGATTTTTTTCAACACTAGAACTGCTAACATCGCAACCACTAGAGGGGGTCATTATGGCATCGATGCAGCTCCGGTAGAGCACACATGCACTCAGTGCAGCCAGGTCTGAAACATAGTTAAAAACACAGCCCATCTTCTACTTACAACTAGATATTACAAGCTGATATTGTTTGACTCGAATCATGTCTAAATTCTGGATCCAGAAGGTTATAAACATAAGGGGTATTACTGGGTATGCTGTTGGGCCTTTTGGGGGTTTTCTTCAGTAAGCCAGCCCATGGGTGGAGGTCGGCACCCTCTGAGTGCTAGTTTTTATTGCTTTATCATTTCACTGCTGTTGTTACTGATTTTACTTCACACTTTTATTTCATTTCTATTGCTTCAGCCGTATTGTGTTAAAGTGTTCTATAAATAAAGCTGAATTGAGTTTTGCAATCCCACGAAACCATGTTGTATTCACAACACAACAGAGAAAAAACATCAAATGTTGAAACATTTTACTGTACCATCAAATAAATAAACAAGCTCATTGTGAATTTAGTGACACCAGCATGTCTTAAAAAGCTGGAACAGGAGCAACAAAGCTACGTCTGATCTTCTGGTGAGCCAATTTGGAGAATCCATTCAAGGGAGGACGGAGAAGTTTTCCATGTATAACTGAAATAATACCATCACACACATTAAAACAGAGAATGTGAGATTAAACTATTTCCACATCGCAAAGTCAAAGAGAAAGAGCATGAGCTCACAGTGTTCCAACCAGCGAGCAGTGCAGTGGCAAATGGGAGTGGATGTCCAAATGACCACTGGGCAGGACTGATTTGCTGTTCAGTGTTGGAGTTACAGAGTGCCTGGAATTTGAAGAGGCACATCTGATGTCTCATTTTAGGCCTTGTCACTGTGGTGTGCATCTCCTGATGTGAGATAGACCATCAATGGAGCGTGGAATTAAAAAAATAATAAAAAATCCTAACTGTGAATGAAAGACTCATGGAACTGGCACACTGACAGCTGCACAGCATTTACTGAAGCACAGTACACTGGAACTGTGGAAACACTCACTGAAGCATGATGGAAAACTCAGCCACATAAGAGTAGATTATTCCGTATAAACTGTATGCTGCATTTCAGCTGTGCCGTGTCAGAGTCTGCCACTGTCTCTGCCATCAGCTATTAGTGAACTGTGTGTGGCTAGATTTATGTTTGCATGACCACGTCTGACTCCAAATAAACTATATTTGAGCGAGAGCCATTTTATAATTGGACAGCGCACTCAAACTGCGATAGCTTTTATTGCCAAAGTCTTAAATCCTACATGAAGTGAAGCCCCGTGTGGGTAGGATGGATGCGAGAGAGGATGCTGATGTTGAAACGGCAGAACAAGGGTACAGTCACCTCACCATGATGCGAATAAGGGTGCATGGTGCAGCTCACAGTGAATGACACATTTATGCTGAAGTCAGGGAGTGGGTGCATCCCTGCTGGAGTATTGATTGAAGGAATCTGGCAAGGTACACTAACACGGAATATTCACTGACAAATCAAAACACGGATTGTCAGCAATTTCTGTCATTAGCATTCAGAGTGAAATTCTATCGGCAGATGTTTTGGCATCGACTTCCTGATTCGCTCGTCAGCCTGAGAGGTTCCTTTCTTTGTTAGAAAGCTGGAGAGAACTCTGCACTTGACTTTTCTAACCACAATCAGAGATCAATCACTGCTGTGAGTAAAGGTGGCCCCCATTTATCCTGCAGCTTAGATCTAACTGGCATCTAATCTGAACAAGCATTTGCCAAAACATAACCACATATTCAACAACTTTTCCCAAACACAAACTGGCATTTATAAATGAAAAGAAGGGGGGAATGTGTGCTTCTTACATATTCCTCACATCGTAGAGAATATACATCTGTAGAGCAATTTAAGACAGATATGGAAGAACTAAAATAAAGAAAAAAGAGACTCAGTTTCACGTAAACAAGAAAAATAACAGATATTGCTCCATGTTAGGGACTTTTTTTATATATGGTGTGTTATAAATTTTTTCAACAAACTTGTTTAAATGAGGATTTTCTGAAAAACTGCAGCTGTGAGTGAAAGTCATGCTAATGAATGGAACGTTGAGCTCATGTGACTTTAAGTAGAATCTGTGGAAAATCTGGCATGTATGAATCCGGTTAGAGACCTTTTTTTAAAAACCTCTATGTATTCGAGTGCGGATGGAAATAATCACTGATCATCAGAAATAATTTAACAAAAATGTCTTGACACATTTCTGAGTTTATGACAAGAAAAAAAATCCCAAACTTTAACTCCCACTGATGCACATTCAGTGAATATTGAATGTAATAAGAGAAATACTGCTGCCTCATCCTGCTGTTCTATTTGTAGAAAGCCTCTAAAGATGTTTGTCTTGCTGCTCTGCAAAGTTGCCACCCTTTCCTCTTCAAAGAATTGCAGTTTTCTGGATCACCACAGTATCACTGATATTCATCATGACAGACGTTGCTTCCTGGGCTAAACATCACAGCTGCATGGGGGTCAGTATGAGGTTGGGTGTCAGTGATGTACATTAGTCATATAATCTAGGTAAGTGATAAAATAATCAGCATTGTACAGCACAGATGGTCAATTTTCATTTCATAGACATGTTAGTCATCAGGAACGATCAGGTTTCAGGATCATATTACACATATAGGAACTCATGAGGATAAAAGATGAAGCTTGCACAGTATGTGTTGCTCCACAGAGTACACATATAGATATATGCACATAAATCTTAAGCTCTAAGTAAGCACTGATGTAAGCTAACACATGCATGGAGAGGAAACCCTTCACCTTGACAGACATGGCATGAACAGCTGGTAAATATTCATCGGTTATGATTCAGACTACAGGTGCACCGGGACAGCAGTAGGCTACATGTGTCAGGCTTTGTTGCATGGTTTCCATCTGCATGCACACAAACACCCTGTGAGTCTCTATGTCTGCTGCATTACCTTCCAACCCCAAAGGTCCTCCGGTGTTTTTAATTGCACGGCCAAGTGGTGTTGTGTCTTTTGCATCTACTAACAAGACAGATCCCCCTCTTTTCTCAAACCGACAGAAAGCTAATAGCTCTGGCATTCTTCCAGTGGCCGTAGAGAGATGGGAGACATAACATGAGGGATGAGGGAAAAAATGGATTGGGTAACAAGGGATAAAACAGTGAAGAAGAGTAGAGCGACATGAATTTGGAGCAGCAAACCGAGAAATCTTTTTTATTTTAGTGCCAGAGCAGAGGCAAACCCAAACTCTTAACTGCATGTGACAGTTCTGAAGGCAGTCATACTGCTGGATGTCGCCTGAATCTGAACTGTGTGCGCTACAGCTGATACTAGTCTTTACAGAAAAGCTGCTGCTGAGTGTGATGAGCAAAAACAAAGGTTATGTGCTTTGTTTGGACAATTTTGTCACTCCATGTGAACCATTATCCCATTAACAGAGGAGCACAAAGAACGAGGAGTTAAATGGTTTTCTTACTCATTCCAAGGCAGGAGA
The DNA here is from genome assembly GCA_036024015.1 of Craterocephalus amniculus. Taxonomy (NCBI): domain Eukaryota; kingdom Metazoa; phylum Chordata; class Actinopteri; order Atheriniformes; family Atherinidae; genus Craterocephalus; species Craterocephalus amniculus. Next base: position 5,255 of record JAVQJG010025467.1, read on the forward strand.
AATGAGAAGTGAGAGGAAGGTGTTTGTGACAGTGATGCTTTATAGAGGAAGTCAATTCAGTAGGCTATTTGCAATGCATCTGACTAGCAAGTAGGTGACAGAGTTGTTGCTACACCAACACAAAACTCGCAAAACTATTTTTGTGTTTAAAGAATCACTCAATACACACAAAATCTATGAAGAAACCATCTGGCTCGTCAGCCAAGGAAACAAGACTGACTTCTGGATTGCCCTGCTTCGTATCATGGCTTGTATTGCTTTTACCACTTCATACAGTGTAGGTTCTTTGTGTACAGCCCAACAGGTCCAGCCCTTTGAGGGATTGTTTTAGAAAACAGACGCAAAGTTAGAAAGTTATTTAAGATCATTTTCCCCAGTTCTCTAGTGCTGGTTGATGGTCTGTAGCTCATCACACCACCGCTGGTTCCTCATACAACTTGTTGTTTTAGAGATGCTCTGACCAAGCATTTAGAATGTCCTTGCTCACATATCCTACGTCAAACACTGATTGTGAGTACCAACGGTCACCAATCATCTAGTACTGGATACCTAACGTGGGCCTCTTCGAGCCACAGGAAGTTGGTCTATATGTTGAAAAATTCACTGAAGGCCCTACTTTCCTCCACTCAGGTAATCAAGTCTAAGTGTCAATCACCAGTCCTGACTTTTACTAAAGGTTAAACAGCATAGATCCCACAGATTCCACCTGCCAGCAGAGCAGAGGATATATCGGCAGAGTGCAATTATGTAATCAGGTGAGTACATCGAAGCCACAGGCACTCTGACTATCAGCGCCTGACCTCCATAAACAGGGACAAATAAAAGACACTTATGAAATGCTATTACCTGATTTAACTGTTTCTCCGTAACTTTACCTGCTTGACGAGGGAAGGATGGAAGTGGCTTTTTAAATAGATCAAAATGCCTTCTGAGAAATGCCCCTATGCAGTTAAGCCTCTGCTTAAGGTTGTTTTGAAAGGCAAAACAGCCTTTATTGCTCTTTGGAATGGCTCTTTGTGGGCCACCACTTAAATAGTTGGATTTCCTTTACTTCTATCCCTTTGCCAAATATTGCCCTTGTGAACCAATTTAGCTGGATTAGCAGGGCCCTTGACTGGAGTCATTTTCTGCATAACCTGTAAGTGAATCCCTGCACCCATAGGTCTTAAGAGGCATCTCACTTTAAGGCCTTACCAAAGGATTATTAGTGTCCGCTGAATTCGTGCCATTTCCAGAAGCCAGCTGGATGTTGTCAGACGACTTAAAGCCAGCAGCAGGGCGCCATCTTGAATATTCCAAGTGACTACTTCAGTGGGATCCAGCCTGTGGAGAGAATAGCAAAGGACTACCAAACAAAACAGCCATTTGCAATTCCTGTCAGGTTTTGTTGTTATTCTTCTCATCTCGGTCTTTGCTCACTCTAAGTGTTTTTTTTCCTTAGGTAGATTCATTCCTTCCCAATGTTGGAATTAGTATAGGAGCTTTATTGATCAACACTCTGCAGGAGCATGGCAGCCAGATTAAATCACCTGACCCCAACTTGGTCTCTTAGCATCCATAGAGCACTCAGACAGGCATGCATTGTCTCTACTAATCTAATGTTGGGATGCAGGTAGAGCTGTGGAAGCTGACCAAGGTGACGCTAGACCTCCCTCACAACACTTCACTGGACCCCAGACTCTCACATATTGTTTTGAAATGCACAATGCTGATAAAACTCCACAGCCTGAAACTCCATCGCGGCTGAATTTATATCACCATGAGACACAGCAGGACTCAGATCAATGATTTTCAGATGAGGTTCTCTTGATGTACGTTTTAAAAACTCCGTTTTCTATTTCAGCCTCGACCAACAGCTTTTGGTTTCTTGAAAAAAAAAACTGTCATACACCTGGACAAGCTGCATTGTGCTCTGTTGCATCTCAAGACGGAAACCTAGTTTAATTCAGTGTTAACAAACACTGCCAATGTAAAACAAACCTTTTCAGCTTCAAAAGCTCATGTTAAATTCATGCTCATGCTTAAAACATCAACTGAGCCAGTGTTTGGGTATCAGAAACTCATAAGAGGACAGCATATTTAAATGATGGGTTCGGGCTTTAAAGAATACTGCAAAAGCTTGTTTAAATGGCACACACTTACTGAGAATGATTACACAATTAAGTTAGCTATGCATGCTCCATGCAATAAAAGAAGACTCATGACTCCTAGATGACTCATTGTGAATCATAACTATAACTGCATGCTGGAGATTTTTTTTTTTTTTAAAGGGGGAGGATGCCACAAACTTATAGAAATTATTTTTAGCCAAATGTGAGTCCACAGCAGCTGTTTCAAAGCGTCTTTGTCTTCACCACATAGCCTTAATAGCGGTATCAATCCTCCTGTTTAAGTCTTGGACACAAAGGGAATAAAAGTAATATAGTTTTTTTTTAATGGCTGAAAGAAACAAACAATCTGCTGTTTTGTGCCTTGTTTTGAATATGTGTTAGGCAAGCCGTAAACTGAGAACAATAAATTACATCGCCGTGTCTCCTCTCAACCAAATCCAGCATCAGTAAGAGTGCAGCAAGCTCCATTCATTGCCATCGAATCCCCACAAGGCAACAAAGAGCTGCTGACTCCAGCCATATGTCAAGTAACCCACTTAAGCTTTAAACATCTCACTTTGTTTTCATGTCTGATCGTATCCCCCCGCTGCTTGTTTTCATGGTACTGGACACAAAAACAACCACTCTCCGCCCAATCAACCTGGCAGGACAGAGGCAGCGGCTGTACTTAGCAGTGCTGCTTACCAAAATCCAGAGAAGCACAACCGGCAGTTGTGCCATTGATTTCTGCCGCACCTCTGAGGCACGCTAAGCCTGGGTGTGTGCTCTCAGGTCACAGCCCAACAGCTCACCGCCTATGTACTGCACCCACTGGTTTCTCTTTCACAGCAGACTGAACAGAGGCTGATGCCAGGGAGCCTGCCTGGAGCTTTTTTTTTTTTTTTACCAAGACACTCCATCAAAGTATGGTGTGGTAATTATACGGGGTTAACGCCAAGCCACAGGTGCCTATTCATTATCGGTGGGGTTGATAACGAAGCATCCCACAGCAACAACAGACAAATGGGTTCAGATATCCTGGCATACATGAATCTGTGCTCTTTCGGGGGCACATTTTTTTGCATCCTCCCCACCATTTTGAGGAATCGGTTCATTTTATCTCTTTCAGCAACATCTTAACACATCCTGTCCACGTCTCCTCCGGCTCATTGTTCTGCATGGGGCAGTGATTACCAGAGAGGATGGATTATATAGACTGTGAAGAGAGCATTGATCTTCAGTCCAATTCATCTGATTTTGGCTTATGCTTGATGGACGGGGAGGGGGGAACGCAGCATGGAAATCAATCACATAAGGTCAGGGTCTGCGTTTGGGAAATGGGGTTTAATGGAGGTGATCGTTTTGCATGGAAGCAGCAGATGTTTTGGATAGGTACAACGGCCATATGAGAGAACAAGTGGATTATAACCAATTTAGTGGAGACCACAGAATGAAAAGCAACTGATCTTCAGTTACTAATGGGGATCTTAATAGATTAAATGTAGATTAAGTGAAAGTATAAATACTTTTAATAGTGATTCACAAAATATTTTGATTTGAGGCAAATACTTTAACCTTTTAAAGCCTAAAACTGGATAAAATTGTCAAATTTTTAATTTATTACCATGGGACAAGTCTAAATTAATATAGTGCAGTCTTCTGCTTCCTGGTATCCATTAGGGGCCAGAAGACAAGTTTCATATTGTACTCGGCAGTTTTGAGCGAAGTTTTTACCATAAATTGATGCAAAATGTTTGAGAAACATGTATAAAGTATGATACATTTGCCTTTATAGGGTTAAGGGTAAAAAGCAGTGGTAAAGGGACAAATTCTAAGCTTCAGTGGGGCCTTTTTAGGAGGAGCCTAGATGTCTGTAGTCTCTTATTCTTTCTCCCGCAGCCATAAGATGTTAGTTACTGGTGATTCTTCTATGACCGTAGGTGTGAAAACTCACGCTTGTCTATCTCTCTAACACAGTCTCACTCAACAATGTGTAATAGGTGCAGTATGTTTGTCCAAAGGAATATTTGGAGATTGTGACCCTTTCTGGACTCCAAAAACATCCCATAGGCCTATTATTGTTTCGCTTTGCAAATTTGAGCATACCTTTATATTTTGCATGAGGTGAAAATATCACAAAAGCACAACTATGGTATGTTCAAATGAGGTTACAAGGATGCAGGAGGGGTTGGACGGATCATTATAATACCACAGAAACAAGTTCAAACCTCATCCAACCCTGTGGTAACATGTTAGCATCATGTTGCAGGAATATAAACCATTCATAACAAGTGATGGAAACTAGGGTCGACTCTAGGATCTTTGGTTTAGGGGTGCTGAAGAGAGATGCCCGGCCAGGGAGAACACATTTTACTGTTTTGTACAAATTAACACAATTTGATTCCCACATTTGGGAAAGAAAAGCAAAACACTTTTTGGGAAAGTCTGTCACTAAATAATCAAATCCTAAAAAGGGAATTTAATTACTGATCGAAAGAGGAATGCATTGGAATCATAAAATGAACAAAGCAAAATCCTAATTTCTGGGGTAAGACAACTCATTTTGATACAGCAGCTTCTTAACATGCACATACACGATATGTATAATTTGGAGTAAAAAAGCACCGTAGTGAGTACCAAATACCTTCACCTCCTTGTTAAGTGAAATGAAGAAGATAGTAAAGCATATAGCTGATAATTAAGCAAATCTAATGCAGGTGTTTCTTTTTACAATGAAGTCTACTGATATAATTGATGTTTAACTGTTGATGCTTTGCCTGCTACTCTCGGTTTATTTTCTTACCTGATTCTTCCTGATCTTGTACTCTGTCCTTTCCTTCCCCTTTTTCCTCTCACCCTCTTTGGATTGACAATACGCCACATAAAACATGTTTTCAACTAGTTGAAAGAGTTACATATGAAAAAATATCATTGAGAATACTAATGGATAAAGTCATCTCTCTCTTTGTACCTGCTTTATATCTAATAGGAAATATAAACATTGATCCGATGAACAACATTATTCGTGATGGACAAAACCTGAATCTTATGTCCATGATGAGGATGCATTTCTGCTGTAAAAATGTTACATTTCAACAAAGCAGGCTACTTATTGGTTATTACACTTTTCTAGTTTGTTAAATAAGCAAAAGCTTTCAAATTTGAGAGGGGCTGGGATTCAATTTAGGTGACTAAAATAAGCCTAAAATGTCAATGATGCAAACATAACCATTTCACTGCACTTCTAATGTGAAACTATTGCCCTTTAGATGGTGGATAAACAGACTAGTTTGGTCTCTGTCGGCCAGTCTGTGCAGAGATTGCTCCACTTCTTGCCCAAAGGTATCTGGGGTAGGTTTTGCCTCCATCCTCCCATAACCATGAGTGAGATAAAGATGGTATAGAAAATGGGTGGACAGATGGAAATGTAGGTATAAGGAAAATAATGGTTTTACAGCTTTGACAGCAATTTACAAGCACCGTTAGCTGATTCCTCCACAAAAGTAGCCATGATCTTAACTTTTTAGAGGCAAAAGATATGATTTCCTCTTGTTTCACTCGTTAGAAAAATAGCCGTTTTTGATGAGCACTAAAGCAACAAGACAGTGATTTATCATATATAAATAAAACCCCACTGTGTCTCTGCTAAAGAAGCGACCCAGAAGTAATAGATGAAAATAACTAATCGTTTTGTTGACTGATCTTAAGACTGACCTCAAACAATCCACACACTGGGGTCTGACTGATATATTGGCAAGAACAGCAGCTCAGGATGCTGCAAGTGTGCATCCGGCTACAAACACACATGAATACTGATGAACAGTGCACTATATCAAACTTGAAAAATGAAGCACCCTGAACAGAAGAGGAGGCGCATTCGCTGCATGTTTTGCTTAGTGAAAGCTTGAAGCGTTATTGGTGGTTAGTGAAGCTGAATACATCACTGTGTGACAACACCAGCTGTAGCAACCATGCAGCAACAAAAACAGAGTAATTCCATACAATGACGCAGGATAAACACTGACTGCAGACAGGCAGGCTGATGTGTAAATATCAAACACCTGAAACATTAGTATGGTAATAGATGCACTGCTGGAAAACATTAGCATATTGATGAGAAACTTTGGGGCCAAAACGTGCACGCATGCATCTGCCCGTGGGCGTTCACACGAAACTTGATTTCTAGTCGGCTCCGAACATCTGTGTGATGATTGCAGAACTGTTGAAAAGGCTGCCGTTCTAAAGAAAAACCTGTGTGTTCCCTTTACATGGGAGTTACTTCAAAAAAAGACCCTTATCTCAGAATGAAGCCCCCCTGACAGCTTATCTGGAATCCCTCAAAAGAGGATGCGTTTTCTTTCTTCTCCCTAACTAACGGGACTGTTACGAGCTGAAAAAGTTGGAGGGAAAAGCTCCTTTCATCTGAGCTTGACATGAACTGCCCTCCTGAAACGCTCCGGTGTGACTGACACCTCTTCTCTTTGTCTCTGCCACTCCAATTAGCTTGATGACAGGTGCATGTGGAGAAAGTAGCTAATCAATTATGGCCCCCTGTCTTCTACCTTGGTCATTACTTCCTGTTGCCTGGCCCTTCTCACTTCCTTAATTCATGAGCTTTTCTCCCTCTATTTTCTTTTCTTTTTTCCCCCTTTTAACCATTTTCCTCTGTCTATCGTGTCTGGCTTCTCATTGTCTTCTTATAACGTATCCTGTCCCTCTCTCTGCCTCAATGCAGCATGCCCACAGTCAGAATGGCAGAGTGAGAGAAAAAGAGGGAAGATGTCAGTCACATCGTGAGGCTCCTTCCTGTTTTGTACTCAGATGCAGAAAACAAACACACTGCCGGTTATAACGTCACAACAGGTAGCAGTAAACCTAAAAAAGTCACATTAAATGCTGCACAGTCCTCCGTGGGATCCTCTTAACTACAGCTTCATCTCGTTATGGGGGCCAATGGGATACATTTTTTAATCCAATTATTTGTCAGACACTTGAGTCAGATATATCTGGGAAATCAATAGGCACCCTGGGTTATTTAAAACACTGATGTCACTGCAGGTTTTAGGGTGGGTCTTCTCGGCAGGATGTTTAACGGTGAAAGCTTGCCACCTGCTGGTACTGAGCATCACTACTCCGTGTCCTTCACTGAACCTCTTACGGTTTCTTCAGAACTACGCGTTACCCTGACATTTAGAGTTGCCAAATGCCACAAAACATTTCCTATTGTTACGATCAAAGTGGAATCCTTGACATTTGACTAAGAAGAAAAAAGTAAACTTCCAGAAATGTCTTGAAGGTAGTTCGAGCAAAGCAGACGTTACAAGCTATTCAGTTTGGCTCCTCTCACATACAAGTCATCTTTTAAATGGCCAAGGACCAAGCTCTGCATTGATGTCAAATACACTAAACTCCTGTAAGATTCAATTTCAGAGGGAGTCATTTGTTATTTTGTCAGAATACCTATTAGATAAGTGGAGCAACTATTTCAGTTTGAGTGTATACCTCCATCAATGCACTTAACTGTCCTCCTTTGGCCATAACCTTAAAATGTAAAAAATGTCAGCTCTAATCTGAGTAAAACCCCAGCTGACTGGTCTGCAGTGGGAGTGTGTTGTCCAATATGAATCCGTATGAAAACTATTCAAATAGAGCAGGAATGCTGGAAGTAATGATGGTACAGGATCACTGCTGTATTCTAAAACCAGCTGAATAGATTTTATTATATATTGTGGCACAAAACAGTTAAAACAATGAGCCATCCTTTTCCATTTAAGAAACAGTGTAGCTCTCACTATACTGCAAGTGTATAAATATGAGGATATGGGTGAAATAAATAGATAATGGAGTTTTTAACTGTCATTACCATCAAACTTACTGTTTGGAAACATTGTACTATTCAGCATTTTAACTTTGCCCAAGTAAATATGTAGAATATTGCACAAAAGTATTGCTCAAATGAGTTTTCGTTTTGAACAAATGGCTTTATATAAAGTAAGTTTTGCGCACTAATGATATTCTGAGAACATGAAACTGAAAGTGAGCAAGAGATGACAAATACAGGGGAGAGAAAATTAATGTAACCTTCCACCATAGCAGGCATGACAGTAGTATAATAACACTACTGTTAGCTACACATTCCCCCTACAGTTAGTGAGAAAGCAAAACTGCTTTATGAAAAAAAAACAATTATACTTATTATCCACTTACGTAAAGAGACAAAGCCTGCCAGCTGTTTTAATTTGATGAGGCAGTTTGATTCTTGTTTCCATTCTTGCTTCCAGTTTGAAGCTTTGAGTAAAATAGTTATTGCTGTGTACCCATTTGACACAAGCCTGTAAAAAATTATCTCAGACAAAAACAGCTGCTGGAACATGGAGATTTATACACAAGACAATCCATATGAAGACATCTACTGTTGACATCTTTACTAGAAGACACCTGACAAATTCATTCATCCGACAAAATACATGAAGGACAGGAAAACGTTTCATGCTGTACAGAAACATTATAAACAGCGGAAGTGAGAAGTTTAATATACTGTCAAATATCAGAAGAAACTATAATTCAACCTGATGGATAAAAGGGAGTGTGTAGGTTACTGTACTACATTCATGTCGTTGTTTTTCAGTATGTAGATTAATAACATAACTGAACATTTCATTGTCACTTTAATAAACAATAGTCATTTCAACAACCGAGTGGAACAATTTAAGGATAGGTGACCTTTTCCAGGAAAAATTTCTCATCCATCATCACTAATGGTGAGGTGTCTTTTACCTTCCTCATAACGCTTTAAGCAGAAGAAACTGCCTTCAATCTTTTATCCATTACCGAAACTGTCATTTAATAAGAAATGTGTCGATAAAGTGTTTTAAATGACCGGATGAAACAGCATGACTGCAATTACATTAGATTTAAAATACTAAATCAAAGACAAAAAAACAACATGGGAGACTTTTCCTTTGTTGAACACATCATGGCACCATTTATTTTGTAAAGTTATGCATAACCTTTCAACTTGATCATTTTACAGTATATGTTGAACTTCATGACATTATTAGAATATCAGGCAGTCAGATCAGCATTGCCAACAGCAGCAGAAAGAAGCAGCGTCTCTGTCAGAAGCTGATACAGAAAGAGCAGGACCGCTCCTTGTGGGAGAGGGGATCGGGGCGAGATAACCAGAAGCAGATGAAGAAGCATGACATATAGAGTGTAGGAGGGGATAAATAAGCATGAAAGCCACGGAGCTGTCTGGCGGAAGAGAGGAATGACACCCCAACATGTTCACGGGGAAAAGAAGGTGAGAGAATCACAAGCAAAAGGAAGAGAGGAGAAGATGATAGGCAAAATACCTCTCGCAGCGAGGAGAACGACGAAGGAGTCAGCACAGAAATGCAACAGGACCAGATCAGAGCCTAGAGACTCTTCATTCTAGTTAACACCACACCTAGAATTTATTGGAAAATTCTAGACTTGAACAATATTCAAGAGTATTAACACAACAGGATCTATCCATCGCCAGTGCAACTCTGGGCTCTATCAGTCTGAATATAGTGCTGCCATTCATCAATATATGCCAGGGTGCTTGTTTGCTAGCGTGAACTCACACCAACCATGTGTGAGTTAAGCATAAAAGCAGCCAAAAAGCTAACACCATGGCCAAAAGCATGCAAGCATTGTAGGAAACACTTTTAAAAAAAACAAACAAAAAGAAAAAAAATAAATACATCTTGGGATAAAAAAAAAAAAATCTTAATACATTATCTTAAAATTTTCCTTTTCTTGTTTTGTGTTTCATATATATATATATATTCTAAACACACATCTTTGTACATTTTGGTATAAGTTCTCTTTCTTGCAGGGAGCTTGGGGGAATATGGGTGTTCAATGGTAGGGTTGAGGGGGTTGAGGTTCTGGGGGGCAATTCCACTTCCCTGATTGCCTTGTGCTGAGAACGGGGAAGGAAGCATCACACAGATGAATCCCAGCCTTCAAACGTTTGCTCAAACTCAAGTCTCTCGTTCTCTGTGGCGACCGTAGGCAACGGCGATGGAAAAAAAAAATTATAGAGGGCTCAGCAGTGAGAGGACAAGCTTATAGGACATCTGTAAAGTCCAGGACACAAGCTGTAGGGACAGACTATAAGTCGGCACTTCCTCTTTGGGACCAGAGCCAAAAGCTGCAGCGCTGACTTCCACACTATCTCTTATCTGAGGAAACGAAAAAAAAAAAGTTGAAAGATAAAAAAAAAAAACCAAGAAATAATTCATATGTTCAGAGCAAGTGATGAAGTTGTGCGAGTATGAGGATACCTTTGTTTGCATCCGGTTCTGCTGCTGACCTCTCAGGCCTTTGGCGTATCAGATTATTGTACTTCGCCTCAACCTCCTGCGGAGGGAAAAGCAATGTGATGCCAAATCACTAAATAATAAGACCATTCATTCATTGTTTATGAGTGTTGGGCAGGTAAGAATAAGTGTCTCTACCTTTAGATAGCTTAGGTTGGTCTGAAGATTTCTAAGGTGAGACAACACCTGTCTGCTAAAAGTGGAGAGGCTGCCAGCCTGTGATGTCGAGGAAAATCTCAAATTGATGCCGGAATCAGCAGCGCAGCCTTGCGAGGTGCTCAACTGCTTCCCTGTGGTTGTTGCTAAGATGTCGTCGTCTGTGCTGCTCTCCCCTGGGCCACCGTAACTCTCCAGGACTAAACAACCTGCAAATAGTACAAAACAACAGTAAAAAATACAATCAAAGCGCCCAAAACACCAGATAAAGACAAATAAACATTTAGTTTAAGAATAATTTAAACCATAAATGTTCCGACTTCCTGTACTCACCATAGTCTTCAGGTGAGTCAAAGAAACCGGTGTCGCCTGACCCCAGGTCCAGAGCCAGGTCCTCCATCTGGGAGCTGCTCTTCTCCGAGCCGTTGTGAACCATCACCTTTGCCCGACTGTCGATTGGGGTCCGCAAAGAGGTGGTCCTCAGGAGGCGGGACCCTGTGGTGCGCTTGGTTAGCCCTGCTGGCTCTTGGGACATCAGCTGGGCCACCAACACTTGCTTTAATGCCGTCACTATGGGACAGTCAACACATCATGATTCATTGTTCTTCCTTAATGACACAAATTGCTCGAGCTTATTAACAGTGCAGGAGTGGATCTTTGTAGACTTACATGTTTTCAGTGCTTCATCTGCCCTGGAGGGAAATAGATCAAATGAGTCTCCGCCTCTGCTGTCATCCACCGCTTGGTAAGGAAGCTCCGGGGTCGCAAAGCTGCCTTCTTCCTCCTCTTCATCTGCCTTCACTTCCTCAAATGGATTACTAACAGGTAAAGAGCTCTGCAGTGCACTTCGAGAGGCTGGACTGCCCTCTTTATCTAAGGATAAAACAAGAAGTTTTATCTTCCTGTTGACTTTGCAACATTTAAGTAAGAATGAATAATGAAAAGAAAAAAAAATTCCCAACTAACTAACGAGAATGGGATGGTTCAGCTACCTGTGGGCTGAGTGCTGCCGGTGGATGTGCGGTCTGGGTCTCTACTCAACCTGGAAACGCCTGCGGTTATGATCTCCACTCCGTCTCTTTCCCCACTGGCACATAGAATTTAAAATTAGCATAAATGTAGCAAATTCTGAGAGTCACTGGATCTGATCAAAGCGTTAAAAAAAAGAAGCATACTCAGTCTGAGGTAATGGTATGACACTGTGAGGCTTGGCCTTAATGGCATCAGCTTTCTTGGAGATCAGATTCTGCCACCTTGAGTCGGAGGGGAGAAACGATACTTTTATTAGCCCATTTAATAAGTGGAGCGATAAAAATCAAATAAATCATTTGAAAGGAAGATGGGCTCACGTTTTCTGATCCGAGACGGTGGGTGCCATTAGCTCATAGATCTGAGCACCGTTGTCTGACATGGAGAGAACGAAAAAGGACTTGTTGTCTGGCGAGAGAGAAGTTGAAGAGAGAGTTTTGGGTGAGTATAATTAATACTACTCTGGCTTCTTTGCAGGTATTTACGAACACTTCGTTATGTGTATTAAATAATTGGGCTCAGTTTTATTAAATCACAGGAGACTTTGTGAACTGACCTGTAGCCACAGAACGCACAAGCACGGTGTTGAGTTTAATGATTGGACTGTAGATATGCTTAGTATCTGCGGTGCCGGCCAAGTTTTTACAGTGACACTTCAGGATGAGACGCTCGTCTTGTTTCTGCAGAAGGACGAGGATGTCCTCGAGCAGGAGTGTGTACAACTCTGAAAGGAGATGGAAAAAAACATACATGCGTTCACTGACAAGCAAGCAGTGGTTAAATGGGGTTTGCAAACAAATCAATAGTTTAATTCTAACAAAGCAATCATTACAAACCAATAGTTTTGTCCTTATTCACTTTCCAGAGCAGTGGGCCCTCATGTACCATTGTCCTCTTTGTTAGATCCAGGTTCTGCACGATGAATAATGGTAAAATAAAGAAAAGATTTTTACTATTGCAACCGGTCCATTTCCACATAGTGCTTTTTCTATCTTGCTAATATTTCAGACAGCAGATGTGGCAGTACAACTACTAGGAACACTTAAACTAAAAGGATTGTGCAGATAAGTTACCTTGAACTCGTGGATCATGGGGTTGTCCGTCTGTTTTAGAGAGGAGAGGTCCAATCTTCTTTGATAGTCCTCTAACCTCTGCAGGAAATGAGAGGACAAACAGAGAAAAAAGACATGGCAATGCTTTCTCAGCTAAAACTGTGGTATAAAAGTCAACTTGCTCGAAAATGGAATCACTTAAGATGAAACAGAAGAAGAAGAAGAGAAGGAAATATAGTGGCATAAAGGAAATTTATAATAATCTTTTAAAAATCTTACCTGCTTGTCCTCAGATTGCTTCACGGCCTGGTTGACGTGACTGAGGATCTTTCTACAGCAGTCAGCTGCCTGCTTTACCTTTTCCTTATCCACCGCACTGTCTGAAAAATATTACAGCATAAAGCGGTAAGGCCTCCTCAGTTCTGCAGGGAGCTGCTGGACAAATTGATATTTCTTCTGTCCATTAACATACCATCATTCTCAGAAAATTATGATAGAGAAAAATAGGCATTATGGTCTTTTAATAGGTAGTTATACTTTATCATTAGCGTGCTCCCCCTGTGTGAGTTCAAAACTCCAGCCAAGATTAAAGTGATGAGCCAAATAATGGGTGCGACATTTCATGAAATGTGCACCGTCACCACAGGAGCATTATAATGATAATCTCTTCATTTTTCTGTGTAATTCATTAATAGTTGGCCCGATGCCGCACAACCTTGCCTGAGACTGTTTTTTCCTTTTCCTGTTTCATCATGTTGGACAGGGACTTTTAAATGCAAATTAGATTTGGACTTTTCTTTCTTTTCAAAACAGGTTTCCATGGTTACTGCGTGAATTAACACTTTTGGAGGTTTTAATTGATGGAAAGCTGAATGCAATGAATGGTTTCTTCTGAAGGGACTTAATCAAAATCAAACCACATATTTTTTAACCTTTTTAGAGCAATATGCTAAACAGCAATCCTGCGTCAGAGATGTACAACACTGAACAGACAACAAAGACGCACTTCCGTAGTGCATAGTGGTGGAATTTTTTTTTTTTACCATAACATGAACAAGTAGCCTTGCTCATGAGTAGCCTTTTTAAAAAGTTGAATATTTATGAATACATTTCTGTGATTGGGCTGCTAATGCATGAGAAGCGATAGAATGAAAAAATGCACCTGTGTACTTGACGATGTTGTCTAGTAGTAAGGGGTACTTGGTAAGTCGCTGCATTTCAACAGGAATAATGTCCTTAAGCTGCAGTCTGCGACATAGTCTGTTACTCTCTGCCTCCTGCAAAGGTTTAAAGAAAAATAGGAAGGGAAAAAAGTTTATGATCCTCCATGCATTCACAGTCAACCTAATTAATTGAATAGGCATTCATTCCGACGGAGAAAGACAAATATAGTTTGAATTTCAGTCTAAAGGTTAAGACTGTAGCATGGCACACTGTTGCGTAGCTAACCAGGAATTTAGCTGCTTAAAATGGTTCATGTTGAAAACGGCCTGCACTACATGAGCATGACACAAGTACCTGAATGAATGAAGTGAACCTGGAGTCCTTCTTCTGCTTGGTCTTGATGATCTCCAGAGCAAAAGGCTGGTTGCTGCAAAATGTCGCCACAGCCTGCTTGATCTTCTCTTCCTCTCCACCGCTGAACTGTATCCAACCAAACCAAGACCAGAAAGCAGAAGCTCAGGTGGTCTGCGTCTGGATTATTTACTTGAGCATGAAAATGTCTTGCATTCAGCCATTACAATAGGAAGCCAACTCCCAAAAAGGGGGCATGCTTAAGGTTGAACGCAGACAAGATCAATGCTCAGACCCCCAGGAGACTGCTTACGCTGCTTATCCCCCATAGAAATGATTCAGACTACGCTACAGCAGATATGCGACTACCTCACATCGAATATATCACAAATGATAAAGAGACGCATGAATGTCAGCAAAATCTAGGGCATCTTGTGACGCGCCTGTCTATTCAGGAACGCGCGTCTATCTCGGATTTGCTATCACAGTGAGAACATTTCTGTGCTACAGCTTCGTCTTCTAACTTTTCCCTGCAAACATTTCATTATGAGTTGCCATGTTGGTTTGGAAAAAATCCAATAACCCATTCTCTGTCATTTTTAGAATACTCATGTGCAAACAAAAAAATGAACTGAGGCTGAATAAAATGAATTTGAAGTTATCGTTATCAAGTCGTTTGGGCAAAAGGCTTAATTTCTTAGAGCGTGACAGGTTTTGTTTCAACATCAGCTGTCTTGAAATTCAATTAGTATGAAGAAATGTTTGAGAGATTAAATACGTTTTTGGCTTGACGGTTATACTCACCCATGAGAGCAGGTCATCTCCTATCTGGTCTATCACTGAAGATTCCGTTCTTTTACGAACTGCTGACATTTGATCAAGTATTGAAACTGAAATTCAAAGCAGATCCACCATTGGACAGTTAGGATGTCGGTATTTCAGTGACATATAACAAAGATTTATTTGGTTTAAGAGCAGTAATGCAAGGTTGACAATATTTGATGAGGTTAAAGATGAGTGTGTTTGGGAGTGTACCATGCAGCTGTAAAACTTCTTCCAGGTTAGTGAAGATGTTCTTGATGTCAGCGGGTGGAAGGATCGCATCTTTAGAAAGCTTCTGATAGAAAACGTGGTCCAAAACCCTCAGCATCCGCACATGTGCACGCTCTGTGTAAAACAGCTCTGCAGACACAATACAGGTTGTTCACTGAAGACAGCAGACTGTTTACACAACTCTACTTCTAGCAAATGCTCTGCTGCCCATCTCCATCCTCTTCAACTAACTAAACAATGATGCAACAGTGATATAAAGAACGTTGAGGGGAGATCTGTCTGAAGATATTCAGTAGATTATAATGTTGTGTCCTCACCGTTGATAACTTCCTGTCTCTTGATCTCATGAGGCCTGAGACCTGCAAGGACCTCTTGTCCTACCAGACGCTGCCAGTTTAGGGGATCATGCTCAGAGTCTGTCCCTTGGTCGTCCTCACTCTGGACTTCAGCAGCACCCAATCCTTCAAATCTAAAGCAACACAAAGTTGTCTTTTCATTTGGGAAATAAAATGCACTTTCCTCAGCCCTTTTTTAAAAATGGTTTTAAGGCAACAGGCTCAAAATCATTAGATATGCTCACCTTCTCATGGCTTTTGGTGTTCCCTCATGAGCTCTATAAAAATATATATTAACAGAAAAATCAGTGAATACAAAAAAAAAGATTTATTGTTGATTTACACAAAGATGTGACTGTAAATCCACCTGTCACTTTCTCTGTCATCCTCTTGTAGTTGGTCCAAGCTAAAAAGGTCCAAGTGTGAAACAGGGTATGACAACCCATCTAGAGGGTCCGATGGAAGGCCGTCACTAGGCCTGGAGGCGCCTGATGTTGCAGTCCCACCTAACAAACAAGTAGAGCTTATCCCATATCCTTAGAGAAACTGTGTGTTAGTTTCCACTTAACTATAAATAATGTACATGCAAGGGTGTTTTTGTTCAGTCTATGAAGCTGAGAAGTGAAAGTAGCATTATTACACCAATAGAAATAAACTCATTTCCCCCAAATATGGGCCACATCTAGAGTTTGGGTTGCCTTGACTTGACTTGTGTGACTGACTCCATGTGAGTCTGGCAAAAATCAGCCACTCAGCCTATTGTGGCTCAATAGGAAATTGTGGTTATGTATGTACAGGCCAGCTCCTCATATTTGGACAATTTTTGGCCCACACAACACTTACTGCAATCCACATCCAAGCATACAACTGACATCTGGTCCACATGTGACCCATAGGACAGTTGCCAGTAATATAACTGAGCCATAAATGCCAAAATTAGCCAGGAATGGGCCCAGAAAAACCCCGTTTTTTTCTCCATACATCTGATATGCATTTCCCAATAAGTGTTAATCTGTCTGAAGAGGGATATGCGTTGTTAAAAAACTATCCAATTTAATGTCCTGTAGAACAGCATTAAAAGTTAATAGAAGAAAGAAAGGCAAGGCAAGTTTATTTATATAGCGCTTTTCAGGTCCAAGACAATTCAAAGAAAAGACACCAGGAAAATGCTTTTTTTTTTTTTATTGGACTGAACTTGGTGCGCTCAGTTATTTGATTTTTTATTCTTATTCTTAGTTTGCAATTGTAATTGGTTTTATACCACAGAAAAGTACACTTAAGCTCGAACTGTCCCTTACAAAACAAGCTCAGGTTGCTGAGGCTAATAGGAAAATTGTAATGGATGTTTTTATCAAAAACCATGGTACGTTCTTACATGCGGCCGGTTATCAGCTCTGAACATGCTGATGAGGACACCTGATACTTGGGTCAGTATGTTAACACTACTCAACTCAGACAGCACAAACTGTGACTAGCTTGCTTTGATTGCAGTGTTTACGCTTTTCTTGGTTAAAATGACATTGTTAAACTGGAACCTAAAGCATAAACAACTTTCACTGCAGCAGACGTATGAATTCCAACACAATTCGTATGATTTCACTGTTGTGGAAAACGCAGACAGAATCTGTACGCAACTGTATAAAGCTCTTCCACAGCGTATCGACTCAGTTAATTGCTATTCCTGCCATTTCCTCTAACGTCTGTCCTCTTTTTGTGTTGGAATAATTCTTGTAAAAGTGACTGAACATTCATCATCCACCCACATGCCCATTGAACGTAGAAACCTCACCATCAGCAGGCCTGTTGGCTGGTTTGACTGCCAACCAACAGACACACTGCTGTACAGGTACTGTATAATTGCTAATAAAAAGTGAAGGTCATTCAAAAGAGCTTTTCTATGGTCTCTGCATCAATCTAACAAGGAATCATAAACCATTTTAACAGCCTAAAAATGGCACCTTTAACAGAACTTCCTTTGTCTTTTTCTTATTCAAAAAGGTCATTTTTGTAGCTCACCGACATCGATGTCTCGGCTGGTTTCAGAGCTGTATGTGGAGCTGCTTGGCGATGAGGTGTTTACAGTCATGGAGTTTGTGAGTTCAGAGCCTTCGCTAGATTGGCTGACTCTCAGACGACTGGCATCCGTGTGCTCACTTGCCCCCAGTGTAGGCTGGGACAGTTGTTTCTGAGGCCGGGGCCGACTGTCTAGGGCTTTACCCACTGCAACCAGAGAGGAGTTTCATATTAAAAAAGCTGTCCAGGTGCCACGGTTTTAATTTATCTAAACCATCTCACTCACCTGATGCTGACTCAATGCGACTGGGCCGACGCTGAGGTCCAAGAATACTAGGAAATCTTTTTTTAACTTTCTCATCTCCTTCCTTTTCTGTCTTCATTGTTTTCTGTAGTTTATGAAAAACAAAAGGAAACAGAACTGTAACGTGGGAAACACACAGTGTTGACAAAGTTTTTTAGGTAAAAACTACAATATACCTTAATCTTAGGAAGAAAGCTGATCCGAACCCGTTTGGACTCCAGACTGCGAGGTTCCTTGACCCTCACACCAAGGTGCTTCATGTATGTGTAGATGACATACTGTATTGTAGTGCTGAATAGAAAGACAAGTGTCAGTATCTGGGCTTAGCTGCTTTCTTAATTTCTATTTTTAAAAAAACAAGGAGATGCTTAAATGTGAAGCGCACAACTATCCATACAGTGATGAGTGCCATATGTCCCACCAGTCATTTTTACATAATTTTCTACACAAACCATCTGTGCTGTGGCCATATGGCATTTCAAACCAGCCTGTTTCAATCAGTCACACTTTTGAATTATTTAATCCATACTGCATAAACTAGACATTTTCTTCAAGAAGAAAACCAGAGGCTTAATTTGTTAAGCTGAATTGAGCACTTTTAAGGTAATGAAAAACTACCCCTGACAACTTAGCACAATGTTGCATTTAATAATTAATGAAAAAAGGTGGAATATAATAATCTATGAGGCCTTGATTATCAAGACAGTAAAATCATCCTAAATAATCCTCTTTACGTAAAATGTTTTTATACTGTATTCATCAACCAAATGTAAATAAATAGGCCTTGTTACCATTTTTCTTCTTCTGTGGTTTGTGTTGTTGTAGTTAAACTGTAAAAAAAGAAAGAATTTGAACACAGTGCAGTGGTCAGGATCATTATGAGCATCTTTGTCTCTTAAGTATGTAAGGGTCCATGTGTCATCGTATCTGCAGGTGCTGCTTACAGGATGTCATCGATTTTGCTGATGATATTTTCAGCATATGAGCGTTCTCGCTCGACAGTGACCCGGTCTCTGACTCTCTCTTGGTCCAGTCTGGTCAGCTCCACTTCAGCTACTGTTAGACCCATGCTTCTCTTTTGCCTACATGTATCAAAACAGCAGGTGATCTCTGGTCAGTTTGAGAATGCTTTGATGCTGTTTTCACTCATGAAAAAAAAAAAAGTCAACAGAATTAGATCCAGGCAGTATTTGTGAAAACTGCAGCCTGCGAAACACAAATGCACTACACAGATATACACCACATGAATGAGAAGTAGTCTCTGGAAATAAAATGGAACAAATAAGCTCCCTACGTACCTACTTAACCATAACAGTGACCATTTTCTGTTGTTACATATATTTATATGCAACAGCGATCAAGTGAAAAAACACTTTACAGCTAAACAAGACAAGTATGAAGCTGAAATTGTTAAAACACAGCTGCTCAGTTACAAACTGCTGCTGTAATCATACACTGTCATTTTCCAGAATAAAACTACAGAACTGGTGTGAAAAACTCTGCATATGTCTGAAATTCTCTGATGGCAAAGGTCTGAGATTCAGTCCCATAAACATGTTTAGAAAATTTCAGGGCAACTGTACAAGTGTTAGATGAAATTCTCAGAATGATTCTCAGAATAATCAGATGCTGTCAATTGTCAAACAAAAAGAAAAACTTGTGTTTTGGAATCACTACATTTACCTGAAGTCCTCAAGATTTTTCTGAATCTCAATGAGCAGCGAGTCCTGCAGTGTTTGAACATGTTGTCTTTGTATTTCATCGGGGACTGGCTCTGGCCGCCGCCGTTCTGCAAAGACACACATACACACACCATGTGGACATTAAATATGCCGTTTTAAAGTTAAGATTAACTTTTTATACCATCAGATCATTTAGTTTATTTTAAAACAACATGGCCACATTTTAATGGGTGAACTAACACAGACTCAAATGAAAAATACTAAACTGCTAAAGTAGATCAAGAGAAGTACAAGTGGTAATAAAATATTTCCTTTTTCTTCATTTTAATTTTCTTTTTGTTTAAAAAACACTTACCAATATCAGTAGACACAGATTCGGGAACAGGAACCTTTAAATTCTGCAACAAGAATAAATATCAGGAAAAAAAGAGGCGAATATAAATAAGTCCAGCAGAAAAGTATACCTCATACTAGTATGGCTCAGAAAAACCCCTGTGACTGTCACAGAAGCCAGTTACATACCAGCTTGTATGTAACAAGGTATATACCAGCTTGTTCGAAGAAAAGAACTCAGATATTGTGAATGCCTCTGCAATGTGGGCGACATCCCATAACAAATGGGAATAAAGTAATTCAGTGTCATCCTGTGTTTCAGTTTCAGTAGACTGAAAAAAGAGAGAGACTAATCTTTAACTAGTCCATATGTGACCCACTAGAAATTCGTAATCAATAAGTCTGTCAAATAAAATCACCAAGGTTTGCTAGTCCCTCACCTTCCTATAGCAACGTGAATTTTTATTTAAGCTGAAAATAAATAAATGAATAAGTCAGATGCCAGCAGCTTGAGAGGCAAAGCCATGCACCGATGCTGCAGCAGGGGGGGAGAATTGATTTGTGCAAACTCTGAATACTTTTAAGCCTCATGGTAAATATTATTGTTAAGACTGTATAAATATTCTCACCTTCATATAACCATACTTTTGTCATGTTGTCTAGGTGTTCTTTTTCACTTCAGGTTTACACACCTCCAATTAAAAAAAAAATATATGCAGGCTGCAGAAGCTTAGATTAAGTCTGTTTCTGTGGCAATAAAGGCTTAAATTTTTTTAGCCTACTTCATTCTGTAAAACATTATTTGATCATAATAAATATAATGATAGCTGTAGCTTTAGATACTTCTATGCTACCATTCTGTATTTCGTTGCTGCTGGTGGCCTGATTTAGCCACTACAATGCATTATGTTTTTCTTTCTGATGGATTATCTTAAATGTATGTCCATAAATCATTTTGTTGCTTCCAACCACCAATGCCCTTTGTTGGTGCTGCCTTCATTGTCCAACAATGAATGAACAAACTCAACCGTGTTTGCGTGCGACCAGGCTGCAGGTGCTTTGCAGAATGTGTACTACGTGAAGGTGGTGGGCGTGGCCAAACACAAGCAGACGCAACAACATTGCTGATACCCTGACGAAGGCCCCTTAGGCCGAAATGTGTAGGCAGTTTTACAATCTAGCCATGTTACAATAAAGGGTTTTTAATTTCAATCCTCATGAGTGCCTCAGATCTCCTTTTATTATTTAACATTGCTGATACTTTTTAGCTTTTGACAGACAGATTACAGCACAGTAGGCTGAAATGTACGATTCTGAACGTCTGACAGACCTCTCACAACATTTTCACCCAATCTCATCAACGAGAACTCACACGTCTTGTCATGTTTTCGTCATTGATGAGCCACTTTTAATTTATCGTTAGTTACTGTCATGAAAAACAAGGGCATCAACCAAATAATTGAATCTTTGTCATTGTTGACGAGAACAACACTGGTGGCATATGACAGATGAACATTGCATGTAATAGGAAAAACAAAAAACAGACTTACTGCTGCCTTGTCCATGAAGAAGGTGTGGAGGTCCCGTCTGGTCTCTTTGGAATTGGTCTGCTTAAAGAGGTCAGCGTAGAGGTAGCACAGCTGAACACGGAGTATAAGAATGAATTAGAAAAGGCAGAGGATGACAGGGTGTGTGAAAATAGGTAAATAGCTTTGTTAAGGATATAACATGAAAGGTGTCAACAAAGAGTCTTACCACAGGAGCAGGGTCAAACTGAGAGATGACATGATGGAGAAAAGCTGCGAGGTGGGCGGGGCGAGACTTGAGCTGCTCAATACTGTTAAAGCTGTTACACTGGCCATTTGTCTGAAACATAACGGTAACAGTTTACTTCAATATAACCTGAGAGGAAGAACTGACATTAACACTGTCAAATGGAAATAAAAACATACCTGCTCCTGGTCTAGACCAAAATAATCGTCTTCGGCCCCAATGATTTGGGGGACGAGGCGAGAAGAGGAGGGACTGCTGACTGTGGTGGGAGACAGAGAGTCCTGCAAAAAAAAAAACATGCATTCTGTTAAATTACCCGTCTCACTGTTACAACTGAAATTTTCTCACATGGCGTTTATCTGAGTATTTGACAACACGAGCAAAGCATATGAATAAATAAAGATTGAGGAGAATCCAGATAATCCAAAGGGTTCAGCTACCAGGTCAGTAACATCCTCTGTTTCTGGGGAGTGGTAGGAGTTGAAGCTGTTCCTGGGTGTGCTCTTTGGGCTGGGGAAGGAGGACTCTCTTGGACATCGGCTCTCTGGAGATCCGGGTCCAAACATGCGAGAAATCTAGGAGCAGGAAGGAGCATATTAAAAAATATTTATCTAACTTCAGTTTTAAAACGCAATAACTCAAGAAAACTAATCATTTCATGTCATATGGCGCGTTCAGACCAAAAGCAGCAAGACGCTCTCGCTGCTCAAAGTTGGACGCTGGATGCTCGTAAATCAGACGCTTGACATTTTAAATCAAAACGGTCTTGACGCTCCAAACGCT
>JAVQJG010025468.1:0-15486 GCA_036024015.1 Craterocephalus amniculus
AAACAGAATCACTGTATGTTAAACATTAATTAGCCACCAAATGGCGGATATGTTTAGAGAAGCAGCTCTTAGCTATTATTCTCCAAACAAGTGCAACATTAGATATGATTTTATTGTAATTCCTATCAATGATTTTGTGTTTGATCTTGTTGTAATTCCTATGCTTATGTAAAGTACTTTAAATTGTCTTAAACCTGAAAAGTGCTATTTAAATAAACTTGTCTTGCCTTGCCTAATGTGTTTGATACAGAACATAAATATTAATATGTACAACACTATCGGTGACCAATTAATATCGGAACATTAAATATAAACAAAAAACTAAACTAACACATGATCTCTCCCACCAAAAAATAAACGAATGTGCATTTTGTGGTATAACACCAAATAAAGCTGTAAGACGGGAAAAGTTGACATACTTACAAATAATTTTGGTTGTATTAGTGGAAACGTCCAGAATAAATGTAGAAATGTAGGCGGGCTCCCCCAAACTTTTCTAACTCCTCGCTCTCTGCATCAGAAAGTCCAGTCGGAGCTGGAGGGGCTGAAGAAAGACCTGGGCTCCATCGCTGAGAAGACGGAGGAGGTCCTGGCGTCTCCTCAGCAGTCTGGCTCCGCCCCCATGCTGCGCTCCGAGCTGGACCTCACCCTCAGGAAGATGGACCACGTCTACGGACTCTCCTCCGTCTACCTGGACAAGTGAGACGCCGGAAAGGCTGCAGGTTTATGGGCATCTGGGGATTTGTTGCTGAACTCTCCATCTTCTCCTCAGACTGAAAACCATCGACGTCGTGATCAGAAACACGAAAGACGCCGAAGACGCGCTGAAGAGCTACGAAGCCCGTCTGCGGGACGTCAGCAGAGTTCCGGCTGAGGAGAAGGACGTGGAGGAGCAGCGGCGTCAGCTGAAGGTTCGTTAGCATGGCAGCCAGGCTCCAGGACGTCCGCAGTCATTCGGTCCTCATCAGGCTGGAACGCGAGTTATTTAGCTTATAGTAGAAGCTCCTAAAGCAGCAACTGGTTGCAGTGATGCTTCATTTTCTGTCATTGCTCCAGGACCACATTGTTTGCTTGTTTTTTATTATTTTCTAACTCAATTAAAAAAAAAAAAACAATGTTGTGTTTCACTAAATTATAATTTTGTAAATTTATGTTTATTACGACTTTTTGTGCAGTCTCTAGTCAATTGATTTACTTTTTCAATTTTGCCTTTAATGGAAGGCGATGGATCATTTAGTAGACAACTGTAGTTTCACTGCATTTGATAAAGCCTAAGAATACTGGGTTTTAATAGAAAATGTGAATTACTAATTCAGATTTTATCTATTCATAGAGCACTTTTCAGCCCTGGGCAACTCAAAGTGCTTGTTTCTTTACATATCAGAAACAATGTCTGCATAAAGGAAACGTCTGGAGTAAAAACGTAAAAGACAGATAAGAGCAAAAAATATTAATAAAAATTAATAAAAATTATTATCTAAAATAAAGTTTGAATGAATAAATAAATATATGTACAATAGATGAGTTAAAATGATTCAGGTTATAGAACTTTATTTATAATTTCCTCCAACGAGGCAGAGACACAAAGAGATACAAACTGATAAATAATTAAAACAGTTAAATAAGTTAAAATAAATCTAAAAAGTTGATGCAACAAAATCAAATAAAGTTTAACTAAAAGCTAAACTAAAAAGGTCTTGAGCCTCTTTTTGACAGCATCTAGATTTAATTGATAATTGACGGTTATTTCTCCCAATGATTGATTAAAACAATTTAATTGATGCATAGTTTTTAACATTTGTGTGCATTGCTGATGTCTTTCCTCCGTGGCATTCCAACCAGATGATGTTTGTAATAGTGTCTGTAGCGAACTTACGATTGTTTCTGCTCTCCCCGCTCCGACAGTCGATGCGAGCGGAAGCCGAAGCCGACCAGGCGACGTTCGACCGCCTGCAGGACGAGCTGAAGAGGGCTTCCTCCATCAGCGACAAGATAACGCGGATCCACAGCGAGCGCGACGGCGAGCTGGAGCACTACCGGCAGCTGGCCGGCGCCCTGCTGGAGCGCTGGCAGGCCGTGTTCGCCCAGATCGACCTGCGGCAGCGCGAGCTCGACCTGCTGGCTCGTAAAATGAAGTCGTACCGCGACAGCTACGAGTGGCTGATCCGCTGGCTGGGAGAGGCTCGGCAGAGGCAGGAGAAGATCCAGGCCGTCCCCATCGGAGACGGGAAGGCTCTCCGGGACCAGCTGGCTTCGGAGAAGGTGACGCATCATTCAACGGAAACCGTTTCTCATTTATCGGACATGAAGAATAACGCTCTGCTTGTTTCAGAAACTCCTGGAAGAGATCGAGAGAAACAAGGACGAGATCGAAACTTGCCAGAAAAACGCGAAAGCTTACATCGATTCTGTCAAGGTAAACATCGCAGTTAGCTTTTTGCGATAAAACTGAGTTTATCTCTGTTACGAGGTACGAGTAGGACTCTACCTCCCGGGAACAAAATCAGGACTCCACACGATCCACTTGTTGGTGGGATGATTTATTGTGCTATTTCTCCCCCTGTGCTCAGTGTCCATATGTACACTATATACACTTATATACAGATGTCTGCCTCCAGCAGCAGCTGATTCTCTGTCAAACATTTTATCGCTCCACCCACTCTCTCTCTTCCTCCTCAAGGTGTGCAGATATAGGCTAAGCCCCTCCCCTTAGTCAACAGCCCATCCGGCTGACCTCATAATAATACATACTGTTTCCAATGACCTCTTAACATAGGTCCACTTAGGCAGGTTAAGCTCACATCTATACATACATTTCATTCAGATCAACACACAGGACTAAGGGCCTTTGCCCAATTTGTGGTCAAACGTGCTCGGGTCCGGGCCCGAGCACGTTTGACCACAGATTTTGTCCATGTGAATGCAAACAGGCCGGGCCCGGGCGCGGCACGGGTGGCCCAGATTGGGAGGTAGTCCAGGACCCGGGCCACCCGTGCTCAAGTACGGGTGGATGGCTTGTGAACCATGGATGTGTTTATATAATACATCCATGTTGTGAACGCAATCCGGGCCGTGCCGGACGTGACATGTGGGCTACAAGCGGAACTGATCAGAGCAACATCCGACCCTACCGGCAGGTTTAGCATTAGCAACAGTTAGCTTCACTGTAAACAAACGTGGCGATCGCGAGCGCAAAGAGATTACTGTGGAGTGATTTAAAACGCCCAAAATATAAAATATGACTGCCTGGCTTGCATCCATCGTGGAGAAGAAAAGACTAAGTAACAAGACGAGTTCGCTTTGTTATTTGTTACTGTGCTGAAGACGTAAGGCTTTGCTTCTTCCTCGGTTGTTCGCTATCAGCCAACTTTTCTCAACACTGCCACCTAGTGTTCTGTCCATCCATCCTGATTACTCCTGAGTTGTGAACACAACTCAGGAGTAATCGATCCCGGGCACGGCACGGGGCCCGAGCACTCCATGTGAAAAGGCCCTAAGTGTCTACTGAGAGTCATGAGGCAGGGAACTCACACCCAGCCGCCATATGCACTCCGACATCAAGTCTGCCATGCCCTCAGAGCAAAGAAAAAAAAGCCAAGTGTACCATCATCTAGTTGATATTAAGACCTTGACGCTTATATTAACAGCAGCAAAGCCAGGGTTTTTCCTTTAATTGACAGATTTTTGCCTTTTCCCCGTAAGTGTACCATAAACAAATCTGGCAGATCTTTGTACCGAATCAGTGCGAATCGTTGTCATAACGCTGCAACTGTGATGGGATAACTTGTAATTTGTAGAAATTCGCCAGAAGTTTAGGTAGCTAGTGGATTTTTCTAAGTATAAAAGTGTATGTCAGACAGTTTGGAATGAGGGGGAGGACTTGTTTCTCCTGGATGTTGGTGCATGGCAGCGACAGAAAAGCTTCCTGCCTGTAGCACTGCAGCATTGTTGTTCAGCCCTGTGGGAAGTAACAGCCTGTGTCTTCTTAATCTGACACGGCATCACTGGCAGTCTGGCACAGATTCACGCGTCACATGTCCTCAGATGGGGTCTGGCTCCAGCCTTTCTTTGAGCAAACACCAGTGTCTTTTCTACGCTCTGGAATAAGATTACCATAAATGCAACATCTAGCAGAGTGTTTGAATTTAAAGTATACCTGCAGACGATTATGTGGACAGTAGCGGTTATCAAATGCAGAGAGATTATAGGGCAAACTGGAGGGCACGAAAACGAGTGTTTTTTTTTTCACGGGTAACTAAAATTAGGAATTGTTGTTTAAAGGTTCAATTATATTAAATCCATGACCCACATCCCCTGCATGAGCCTGTGACACAATCCACTGGGCCCCCCTGGAGCCACCAGAAGAATGGCACATTTCTTTCAGCTAATCTCATTGTGTATGTAAAAGCCTCATTTGGGAAGCTATCTGAGGGAGGACACGATGATCTGCCTGTAAGTGGAGTTGTTTGAGCCAGACTTGTTACACTAGAATAAAACAATGGGGATTCATCACAACATTGTCATACCTGCTCATACAAACGTGTAAACTTGTTGTCATGCAAGTTCCTGCGATGACCAAACCTCCCGTTTCCTGCAGCTCTGGTCGTAAATGTGCTGAGGCGTCTGCTTGCTTTAAATATTTAATTGGAAGACTTGATTGCTTGGGCTGTAAAGCTCCATTGCATTGTTCGGTAAATTATGTGTGTATAGGAGTGTATGAGGGGGATTGTGAGGGACACACTGTGGGGGAGTAACACAATGTACTTTCCTTTTTGTGCAATAGTAGATGGGGTTGAGAAAAGAAAACTAAAACAGTCGCTTCTGCTGGTCTTAACTGGTAGAAATAATTTTCTTGCTTTTTTTTGTACACAGTTTCCAGTCAGAGGTTTTTAAAAGAATGGGAGAGAAATAGGATTGTATAAGATAGCTTTTTCTTCACAGGAACTTACCCAGAATCTAAAAGATCTTGCTCAGCTATAAACATCTTAAAAACAAAACATGCCCCCTGAGGTTGTTTTTAAACAGTAATCTGATTACTGTCCCTGTGATCTGATTCCTCCATATCTCATCTTGGCATTTTAACTGAGACATGGCCACAAAACCAGTTCAATTTTCTGTATCATGTGGGATCGCTCAGGATTGTGATCTCTTCTTTACCAGTGCAGGAGCAAAACATCCGTGCACGTGGAAAGTTATTTGGGGTACTGCCATGTGTGCGTGTACATAGAACATGTTTGGAAAGTTTTTTTGTCGTCGTTGTTGTTTAAAAGCTCCCAGAAGAAAAGATAAAGCATAAGATAAAAGAGGAAAAGCTTTACTTGATTGGATGTTATTTAATAGAAGACAGAAAAATAGAATGTTTAGTATAGAATCCAGCAAGTGTTACTTAAACCTTTGGTGTGCTTCCCCTGGTTTTCTGGTGTCAGTGGGAGAGTGGTGTGCAGGAGTGTGGGGGGGCGTTGCCCTATTATAATGGTAAGAGATACCCTACATTGTAATATGAACAATAATGACACAGTAAACCTTAGTCACTCTGACTGATTTACGACATCTGCTCCTGCTGTAAATTTAGTGAGACTACTGAAAAAGACTTAATGCTCCTCAAAAGTTCCAGGTACTCCTTTTTTTATTATAAAGTTGTGGACAAGAAAGGATGAATGTTTGAAGTGGAGTTTTTATTTTGAAAAGAGTTGATGCACATTTGGTTGAATCAGAATCTCCCAGTATTAATCAGACTGGATGCAGCAAACAGGTAACATCATACACGACTGATTACATGAACACCCGGCTGCTTTTACTTCCACACAATAAACATGGGGGACAAAAAACTGATGTGAAAAAACAGTGAAAAGAAAAAGGAGTTCCTGGAGATAGTTTTTTCATTTTCATTTCCTTTCCAGTAAAATTGCCTACAGTCCTGCAGAGACAGAATAGATATAATAGTTGGCTTTTTCTAAAAACAGAAACTCCCCTTGCAGTGAATGACATCCTCAGCTGGATTATTTGGTGGTAGAGACAGGTTTATTCCTGGTGTATTAAATTCCTAGGCAAAGCAGAGAATTTTGAACATTTGCTTACTATCTTTAAATCTCTGTGTTAGTGTTTTCTGTCAGGTCAGCTGCCACAGTAGCTTTAGGGTTAGAAAGACATTTGGAACAACACTGAGGCTGACAGCTGTGACATGAAAGGGTCAAAGGTGACAGATGTTAGTCTCTGCTCCGATATCAATGGTCTACAGAGAGATGCATAATACAAGTAGGAGAAAGAAGTTCAGATTATGTATACAACAGAAAGTAAAATCTCCTTTAATGGGAATTAATGACAGTTTTATTTACAGTGAATCACTGGATCTGTACTATTTTAAGAATTTGTGAAAAATTTACCTTAGATTGAATAAATCCTAATGTGCATCCAAAAAGTTTGTATAGTCAAAATATTGGTGGTTTGCAAAGACCTTTCTGGGATTGTTAACTACCAATATTTTAAGATGATGAAGGCCTTCATACACCTTTGGAAGAAAGAGATGATCTTTTGCATCCAGTTTTTGTTCTTTATCATTTTCTACTTGGAAAAAAAACAGTTAAAAACCTCCACAATCTTAACAGTGAAGAATATTTATTGCCGTGCTCAGGTCCATTACACCTTATGAATTATTAAATGTAAGATTTAGCCTGTTTAAGCATGCAAAAACATAATTCAGATTGCCGTGGCACACAAATACTGACGCTCATAAAATAACAATGTGCACTACGGATAACTGAGAAGTCTCATTAACTGCTGAAGTGGTTTTTATACCAGACTCATTTCTCTGTCCAGCAGCTAAAGTGAATTCAGACTGTCAAAACAGGTCTTTGTCTCATTGCATTTTAACAGTCTTCCACAAATTGCCCGGCCAAGTGGTGCTGCCATGCCGGCGCTGATCCAGGCTGTTGTCACTAGCTGTTAGTGGTTATGTCATGCTACTTGTCTCATCTAGTTAATTTACCCATAAAAATGATGCAGACCAATGATATTATTAAAATGTTCTAATTCTATTAGCATTAGTTTTGAGAAAAATATTGTATTGCTTATTGGACTTGCAGCATAAAAGCATTTAAACGTGTCTGACAGTGAGTGACCGAGAATAACTACATAATAATGAATAATCACATTTGTGCTCCTGCGTTGAAATGACATTTCATTTTAATCTTTAGGATTATGGTTCAGTTTCTTTCTAACCAGCTGCGTTTCCTGCTTTTTTTTCATTAATCATAACTGTTTCTGTTGCCTCAAAATTGGATCTCAGACTGTTTTACTGTGAGAAATCTAACTTACTCTGTTTTATGTATTTATTTTATTTATTTATTTATTTATTTTTATTTATTTATTTGCACTTTAATACATAAGAAGGAAGAGATGGTAGCAGAAAAAAACAAAACAAAACAAAGCATAAATCTACTTAAGGAAAGTGCAGGGTAGATAAGAAAGCCCAAGATAGGCTTATTCAAAGTATCTCCCCGAACTGGTTAAAACAAACAAAAACAAAGAAATTGAATACACAAAAAATACAAAAACCAACAGTAGCAAACAGCAAAGAAAACAAATAAATCAATGCACAAATTACAAAATGA
Source organism: Craterocephalus amniculus (assembly GCA_036024015.1). Classification (NCBI taxonomy): domain Eukaryota; kingdom Metazoa; phylum Chordata; class Actinopteri; order Atheriniformes; family Atherinidae; genus Craterocephalus; species Craterocephalus amniculus. The sequence goes on from JAVQJG010025468.1 coordinate 7,611, forward strand.
CAATTAAGGTTAAAGGGGAAACTGAAATAAGTAAATAATATTTTTCAAAGAAAAAAAAAGCTATATAGAGTCTTGATGTAAACGAATCAAAGATGTAGTTGTTTTTGTCAAATAAAAATATGTTATAAAAGTAAACCCAAATCTATGCAGATGGCCTCAGTCAGTATAAAAAACAGAAGCTCTGGTTAGTGACCAAAAGAGCGAGATGGTGAATACAAGCGGGCAAACTGAGTTTCTTCTGCAGGGTGGCCGGGCTCTCCCTTAGAGATAGGCGGAGGAGCTTGGTCATCCCGGATGCTGCTTCTCCGCATCGAGAGAAATACCTCACCTTCCTGGTGAGGTATTTTGTGCATGTCCCACCAGGGAAAGCCCAGGACACGCTGCAGGGATTATATCTCTCGGCTGGCCTGGGAAGGTCATAAAATCCCTCAGGAAGAGCTAACAAATGTTAGCGGGAAGAGGCAAGTCTGGGCTTCACTGCTCAGGCTGCTGCCCCCGCGGGGCCGCGACCAAATCCCTGGATAAGCGGAAGAAGATGGATGGATGGTTTCTTTGTTTTTTTAGGCAAGCCCGAAACTTTTTTATCATCATTTACTCTTGAATAGTAACACATACACTCTTATTTACACATCTTAACAACATGACTCCAGATTTAAAACCTTGTGGCTTGTTAGGGTGATGCAATTTCTAAGCAGAGGCCCTTCAGAAATAAGCAAAGGGCACAAAGGGTTAATGAGCAACTTCAGTTTTTCCTTCACTACCTTCTAGACCAAAAAGTTGTCTTTGTTTTCAACTATCTCCAAATGCATCAGAAACACATTTAGCCTAATCTGCAGTCTTCATTGATTAGCATTGTTGACCTCAGAGCCCACACAGGTAGACACCAAAGCTGCAACCTCACCTATTAATGTGGAAGCCAACTCATCTTTAATCCATTCATGGTAAAGGATAGGTCCGGACTGGTGCAGATTCACATTTGTGAAAATTGAACTTGTATCGGAGTCGCCTTGAACTGAGTAACACGGCTTCTTTAATAACTGGGATTTTTGAGGAATCGCCGTTCTCAGATGGCAAAATCCACAACGGTAATTACACTCTTGTCCTAACAAGCTGAAAAATGTTGGCTGGAAGTTTATACAGCTAATGGTTCTTCCAGCTCACAGCTATGGTCAGCTGTTGCTCATTCATGCAAATGCTTCACACTGGCTCAACAGCAAATGAATGATTGTTTTAGGATACTTAACACTGAAGACTTCATTCACTTAGCCATTTCTCTAGGGTGTAGCCCCAGACCAAGTAGAGAAAGTAGCTTGTTCATTTAAAAGAATTTCTGAGGACATGTAGGTTATAGATTGGAAGAGTCAAAGCTCAAGATATTTTCCATAATCCAAAGGAAACAACTGAGAAACGTTATTTTGACGAGGCACAAACCATTTTTACTTAAAAAGAAAAAGATAAAATGGCACTAAATTGATTATCTCAATACTTATTTTTCTTGCCTTTCCCTTATTCTATTTTGCCTGAAGGAGCAGAAAATTAATTCAGACTACAGCTGAAGGTTTTCTATAGAATTTGTCTCTTTTCATTTGCTCTTTGTGTTGTTTTGTTTACACAAGCACAGACTGTGTGGGCCACGTTTCCTCCCACATGATACCCGAGCAGCACCTGCCTGCTTTATTTTGTTAGAAATACCAGTGTGACCTGTCTATTACTGGAACTTGAAACTGTGTTGTAAAGTTTTTCAACTGCCAGGATATGAGTCACTGAGAGAGGAGTCGTCTCAGAGCTGATACAAGCTGACTACACAGAAATAATTTGTCAGGAGGCCAAAGGTGACAGAAAAATGAGCAAACAGAGCAGCTCATGACAACACACACACACAAAAGCTGAGAGCACACAGATATTGGGCTTGCATTTTACATTTGCAGCACATGTTACAATCTGCATGCCGGAGGATGGACATGCAGGCTGAAGTTATTTGGCTGCACCAGATGTTTGTGGACTTGTTGTACGACACAGATTGTGCTGTTGTGGAAACAATGAATTTGTCTTTGCTCACCCTTCAAAGCATTTTTTATTTTTACATTGTGAAACACTTTGTGGCATCAGTTCTTCTCACAAAAGGATTTTCGATTGCTTTCTTTCTTCTCCTGACTTTCAGCCTGAGCATAAACCTGAATAAAAGCTTGAGACTTGCTACAATAATGGTTAATGAGTGTTTTCTGTGAGTTCAGTGTAAACATTTATTCACGTCACTCTCTAAGCAGTCAGTATTCCTTTGTCCCAGCACAGTAATGGAAAAAGGAACTGATTCATCAACCAAAGCTGATGTTTGATGCTGTGACTCTATAGACGATCTTAGAAAACATTCAGGTTTTCTGACTTAGTCTGTGGACACTCATTTTACATGTTTATATAGGCAGAATGTCTTTTGGTGCTGCACAACGATTTTATTAGAGCAGAGGGAAATTCCCAAAACGCCTGAAGCAAGCTCAATTTGACAAATTTCCTTTTTTAATCATAATTTTTTTATTTATTTTTTGATGCACTGGATGGAAACTGTGGAGCATGTGCAGAGTATCAAAGTTAGTGTGAGTCCAGCTGAGCACATTCATTGGTGGAGTAGTTTTCCTACATATCTGGATGTCTTATTTGATCAAACTTTATTAAGTTTGATTGATCGAAGTCAAATTTTATTTTTCTAGTATCATGTATTGTCCTCTTAGCAGATTATTACTCTATGATTTGTAAGTCATGGTCTTATTTGGGTACATTTCTTAATTTAGCTGACTGAAACACTTTGTTTTAGTTTATGTCAAAGCAACACTACATGAATAATTTATGCTGAAATCTTCTGTCTTATTGAATCACTTCCAGAGAATGCTTTCATAACAGTCGAGCCCAACCCACAACCCGAAACTTCTGCCTCTGACGTTCGCGTCATTAAAAGCGCAAGTGGGATTTATGAGAGCAGACACTGAGTGGTTAGATCAAAGCACCTGCAACCTCCTACTGTCGTCTCATCCTCCTCTTTCCTCCCTTTTCCTGCAGGCTTGACGATGGGTTGCGTCAGGAGTAAAGAAGACAAGGGTCCAGCGTCGAAGTACCGACCTGAAAACTCAAATGCCACACCTGTCAATGCTCACCAGGGTCACTATGGGCCGGACCCCACCCTGATGGGTCATTCACCAGCCATGAAGACACACAATAACTACAACAGTCACGTTGCTGGCCTCACGCCCTTTGGTGGGGCGTCTTCAGCCATGACGCCTTTTGGCGGAGCCTCCATCTCCTTTACCTCAGTGGCTGTGAGCAGTCCTTTTCCTGCAGTGATCACAGGTCGGTTTGTGAGTTTTAATCTTTCAGATGACACAACGCCAAAGATGATTGCTTTATTCATTCATATAGTTATTTTTTCCCAAGCACAAACCTGAGTGCAACCTTATAAACTTGTGAACTAGATGGGTAAATCCAACTACAAGCTGATATTTCAGAGAGTTATTTCCTCTGCCATGTTTCTGCTTTCCATGCCGTTGTTATGTGCAAAACAACTTTGCAATACACTCAGATGAACATTTATTATGCGCGGGGTGTTATGAGCAGCAGATTTTATGCAAATTAGACATTTGAAACGACTCAGCCAAAACATCAAGGCTGAACAGACACTCAGAATAGGTCTATAATATGGGAAGCGCTGCAGCAGGCATGACCCTTCCCCAGCCAAAATAAGTAATGACATGCACAGAATTCAATGTCTGCACTCATGTTCATCAAAAGTTTTTATTGCCAGTAATTGTGTGACTTTTTCTGATTGAGGATGTGCCCGCAATTAAAATGAGTCTTGAGGGTCCTCTCAGGTTGGAGGTAAATTATGCAGCAAATGTGCACAACAAAGATGAGCTGTCAATCTGATCCTAACCTTTCTTTACTTGTCTCTGTGCATAAATTAATTGGAATTTTGCTGATATATATGCAGTCCCTTATGTGCTACTTTAGATTGTTACATTAATGTAACGAGTAGACACAACATAGGAGAGCTGTGGATGACAACGATTCCCTGCAAAGTCTCCTCAGTTCCCCTGCTCCATGCCTTCTCTCTGTCTGGTATGTTGTTTTTCTGAATGGAGATTGATGCAGACACATGCATAGTTGGCATGCTCAGCCTACCAGCCACACATACTTGGGCTGCATGTAGTCAGCTGCACGCTGACGCGGTGGAGTGTCATGAGCTGCTGCGTGTCACATGTGCAAAGCTTGAATTCCCTTTAATTCCACTCCAAACTGTTAAAGCTTTTTAAAAAAACCTTCAAGCTTGTGAGGTCCAGCGGCTTGGTCCGCTTAAAAGGTATCAGACCTCAGAAGTGTAGTAAAGTCCAACCTAGGGACATTCCCAGTCCCTTTTCACTCCCTCTGGGAAGATATCTGGCCTAAGAGGCTGCTGTTGATGATCTCATCCCAGCAATTCAATTTCCACCGCACCATAAACGCGTCTTCATTTTTTTCCCCATGTATAAAAAAGATTGAATGACATCGATTTGATTCACTGATTTGAAGCAATAACTAGTTTAACTATATTCTGTTTCCTTGATGAGTTCTTAAGAATGGATCATGGTAGAGTTAGCTGTTTGTGTTTTTACTTATTCATTTATTTATTTATAAATGGTTGTATTTTTAAACCAAACTAAAGCACAGGAAATAAGAGAATGAAAACAACAATGAAACAATCTTTCTACTGATCTGTAAGGAATGAACAAACTAGCACTAAAAAGTAATAAGTGTTAAGTGTTTTAGGTTGGAAGCTGCAAATGCTCTTTTCCTCATTTGTTACACAGCTGATGTTTCTTAATGCTGAGTTTGTGTTGCTTTTAGGTGGAGTGACATTTTTTGTCGCGCTCTACGACTATGAAGCGAGGACATCGGATGATCTGTCATTCAAAAAAGGGGATCGCTTTCAGATTATAAACAACACGTGAGTAAACACGCTCCGATATGAGTAAACTACTTTGTGTTTTTGTGTGTCATGTGTCCACTCGGCTTGTGTGTGCGTGTATTTTTAATCCCACATTGGATTCAGGTCTGATATTAAGGCTGGGATCTGTGTGGGTTAATGGCTTTCTCTAATGGACCATCTGTTAAGTTGCCTTTACTTTTCACTTTGCACACATCTTTCCTGTGGTTTTAGTGAATTATATTTGGGTTACGTACTTAGACATACTGTACAACATTTGCTCTATACAGTAAAGCTACACCCACATAAAAAACACATGATTGCACAGATGACAAATCTGATCATAAACCTGTGCTCTTTTCTCAGTCAAATACTGTTTAAAACAACACAGTAATACTATTTGAGACACATTTCCTTACAAGCTATGAGCCAAGCTCAGTATTTGTATTATTTTCCAACCTGGACCTCATTGATGCTCATCTTTTACACACTATTAACAGAAAGTAGAATACATACACACACAAACACACACACACACACACATTTTTTAGATACAAAAAAATTATTTAATACCTTTTTAATACTTTAAGCACATAAGTACAGTTTTTTTATCCAGTGTTGTAATTTCTCAAAATAATGGATGTTTTTCAGATTTTTCCATCATCAATTTAATAAAAATAATCAATAACTGAAAATAACAAGACCCCTGCTTCAGTGAGTCCATGTTGGAGGCACTCAGTGGATCTGTGCTCGATGATGTGGCCTAGATAGAGTAGTGGAACACAGATCCTCTGAGCTTTGAACACTGATCACATCGTCGGAGGACAAGTTCATGAAAAAATGTTGTATTGTTCGATACAGTCGATGCAGTGCTAAAGGTTTAGTACGCACCTGTATTGATAATTCAATACAATTACATGTATTGTTGCACCCCTAATATACACACACACAGAGAGATGAATATATTATATGCATTCTTTATGACCTCCTGCCTAAGCTTTTTCCCACATGCTAGGGAACAGGCAGATATTCAAGTGCTTCACAAATCCCATTCTTGTTGAACATCACATTTAGCCACTGTATAAGCTCATACTGCTTTTACAGTGATGAAAATGCCATCTGCTTTCAGCAGAGAGGTGGGAATTTATTCAAAATGCCGTCGTACAGCTTCTGTCTACCTCTCAGTTTGTCCACTGAATTTAAGCCATCACATCTGCTCTTCAGAATAACAGGAATTACAGTTACATGTCATTCCTGTAAATTTTGCGTTTTTGAAAGCTTTAACTTGTGTGGAAAGGATAAGCTATTACTCTACATTTTAGAAAAATTCATGCATACCAGCTTTTGCTTTTAATTTAATTTGAGTTTAAAGAAGGAAAACACCAGAAATGATCCAGACGATCTTCCTGAGCTTCCTGAATCATCCCATTTTCATTACAGGCTTTGCTGTTCTTTCTGTATGTGACCGTGAAACACATTTCTGTAACACGTTCAGTATCACTAGTAACAGCAAGGTCACATTATCAGTGAAGTTCTGTTTATCTGCATAAGAGTACCTTTTCACTATTCATCTGCACTTGACTCAGTCGTTTAAATGGGAATTTTAAGTGATTGCACTCTCTTTATGATATAAAAGGATGTTATGAGTTGAACTCCATCCCTGGTATGGCTTATGTTTCTGATAGAGCTGGATGACGCATGAAATGAACTTGTCTTTTTTTTTATACATGTATACTTTTAATACCAGCAGAGTTCATGTGAGAGTGGGTGGATATTATTGTGTGTATTGCATGATTCTGAGTAGTAATGTACATACCTCCTCAGTGAAGGTGACTGGTGGGAGGCCCACTCCATCAACACTGGACAGAAAGGTTACATCCCCAGCAACTACGTGGCCCCAGCCGACTCCATCCAGGCTGAAGAGTGAGAATTCAGATCCTTATCTCTGATAATGTTGTGTTGATTCTTACTCATAATTCCCACCGTGCGAAGGCAGAAGCCGAGCCCTGAACTGTATTAGCCTCTGCACAGGTCTCATTGAGCTTGTGTTGAGGCTTTTAGCTTGTTGCCATTATTTCCAGTTCTACTCAAAAAACAAAACCTGGAAAGAACAGCCCATTAACATCTGCCTCATATCTATAAAGCAAAGAGTACTTATCGACTGTTTTCTGGATTGCCTTTAAGGTGAGACAGCGGCTTGTTTCTAACATGTCTGAACATGCAGGTGCTTCTTCAAATAGGCAATGCTGTCCATTTCAAAGATTATTTACAGCTGGAAGCTAGTGCTTTCCTTTTTATAGCAGCAAGCTAACACTGAAATTCCTGGAGCACAGTTGATACTGAGCAAGGAAACACATTTAAATTTAGATTATTATCAAAGCTTTCGACAATATTTAGCTGAATTTGTCTGACAATGAAACAACCTCTGAAATCCACCTAAGCAAATTCCTAATGTTAAATATCCCATGAATAATATAAACTATATCTCATATTCTAGATAATAGACCTACAAATTGTATGTCTAATATCAACATCAGACACTTATCCTTCCAGCATTGACAGAGAAAACCTTACATCAGTGCATCAGTGTCTGACTTGTACTCTTTTGGCAGATGGTACTTTGGAAAAATGGGCCGCAAAGATGCTGAACGTCTCCTGCTGATTCCAGGGAATCAGCGCGGTACTTTCTTGGTACGAGAGAGTGAAACGACCAAAGGTAAACTTAAGAAGACCATGAAAGTCAAAGAATAAAAACAGTACCACATAGAAACCTACTTATAGCTCTATGATAATCGTACTGATAGATAAGGCTGGTTACGATGATGGTAATTATGATTATTATGATGATGATGATGACGGTGATGATGATGATCATTGTTATAATTATTATTATTATTCATCTTATAATCACCATTATTATTATTATTA
>JAVQJG010025501.1:0-15993 GCA_036024015.1 Craterocephalus amniculus
TGATTTTATGCTTGTATTTCACCTTTAAATACACTTCAACCAGCCTTGTTTGGTATCATTCTTTTCAGCATAATCTCACCTGTGTGGTTTTATAGGTATTTTGTGATTTTGATTTAATGTATCAAAACGCTGGACTTGAAATCACACAAAAAACACAAAATCCGAATGTGAAAATGTTGAATATATCACTGTCAAGACTACAAATATGTGTAACAAACCATGTTTACAATTTGGAATGTAAATATAGATTGTACATTTTTAAAAAATCATTGGAAAAATAACTGTTAGATTAAACTTTTTACAATAAAATGTAATGAGCACCTCAGACGGGTTTAAACTACAGCATTGCTCCTTCAAAGTCAGACAGCTGGACTTCCTACTCCAAATTCACAAATATTTTCATTTTTTTACACAGAAATCTAAAACCAACTCACTTTTATACACACTGAGCACAATAACTTTAAACTTAAAACACATTAACTTTCACAAATCTGTTAAATCTCCAAACTCACTGTTACTGTGTCAGGTTCTAACTTCCCTGTCATTTCCCATGTCTTCCCTCTCCCCCCTAGCAACTGAATGACATGTGCTACTAATTTTTCATTGTTGATGTGGTGATTTTTCCACCAATAGGAAGCTCTGTTGCCAGAAGAACTTGTTAGTTTCTGGTTGCTAGCACATTAGCTAGAAAAGTCCGTTTTTGCAGCTTCTTTCTGCATCAAACGTCACAGTAACATACATGAAAAAGTGTGTTGTACATTTCCGCTCATAAGTTTGGTTTTAGTTGGTCAAAAAACACGATTCAAGAACTGCGTTGTAGAGTGAAGCCTGCCCTGTTCAATAAATGGAATGAATAAATTGGAATGGAGAAGCTACGTCGCTGCTACGTCGTCTTAAATCGGCGACGTAAAAAAGATGCGATGGCGCGTCCAATGACTCCTGAGTGTTAATCATTAGCTAATTCATTGGATTTCACAGGAATAGGAAGCTGAGGTAATCATCAATGAACAAGTAGGCTTAGACTCATTTTTCATTAGTTTCTCAACAGTTCCTGACAAACTTAGCAAATTTCATGGCCCCGTATTGTAAAGTGTCACTGCGTATTTTTATAGTGTCATTTTGCATTAAGCAGTCACTGAATTTGTCTCTACCTTTTCTTAACCAAAGATCATGAGTTTTGCAACTCAATTTGTTGGAAACTCTGTGCTGAATCTTTTACTGATTTTCTTAATAGTAAGCACCCTTGCTGCTGCTTATTGAAGGCAACACAGCAACTAGCTAGATGTCAGTGAGCACACACAGGTCCACATAAAAAGGAAACAAAATGTTCTGCTTAACATCTCATGACATTTTTGGGACTCTTGTTCTGCCCTGGTTGTGATAAAAACCTTTATCTATTTTATTACTTCCCTAGCTTTTAAGTTCTATGGCCACAGACAAAATATGGTTAAGTATGTCATTATCCTTTCTTCTTAACCCCAAGCTTGTTTTCATTCCTGCTGTGCAAACAGGACCAATAGTCAGTGAGGGAGGATGCTTCAAGAAGCACCATTTTTTATAATTAAGCTGGAGGTCAAACTCTCATGCTTTGGTTGATTTATCATTCAGAACCAGACTCCAGAGCAGCAGAGATGGTGCCAGAGTATAGACAGAAACCTCTGCTCTTCTTCATGTCTAAGTGTTGCCAAACCTCTGCTTGGCCGCCATTTACAAACTCAATTTATTGTGATTTGATTTAGAAGCTCGGATGCTTGTCTGACATCTGAGATGAGATCCACTTCCGCTCTTTCTGCCTCTCAGGGAAATACAAGCTGCCAGCATTAAGAAGTTGATATCCATGGTTAGGCCGTCAGAAGCTTGTTAGCCGAAAACATCCATAACAACATAACATTTCAGTTTTTTATGTTTTAAAAGAAAAAAAGGATAATTGCAGAACATACCGTATGAAATAATATATATTCAAATTATTAACAGAATGACCGTAGTGGACAAGGAGAGATGCTGTGGAGGAGGAAGAGAACCATAAAAAAATCTGCCCCAACAAAGTCTTTTCTATTAATGTTAACCATTTTGAATATCTGATTGACTCTAACCTCACTCAAATTTTCTTATGCTTCACACACAGAATCCGTTGCTGTTTGCTGCACCAGACCATTATTTTCTCTCTGTTATTTCAACTGCTTCATGACACTTATTGACGTGATCTTAAATTAAAAAGGGACATATTGTTATGTGGCCTGATATCACTCTACATTCAGAAGATCGGAGGTCAGAATTCTCATGATGCTCCTGGACTCCTGACCTGCAACAATATTAGTATCGTTTACAATATAGTGCCTATAAAGTCTCAACAGAATTCATTAAGCTGATTTGCAAATGTTTTCACTGAAGCCTCACAGAGATAACCCCTTATTTGTAAACAACCTCATAATCTGCTTTACCACAGAGTAACAGAGTTTGTCCCTGTTGTCACACTTAGGCTTTTCCCAAAGCTAGTTTCCATTCCTGATGCGCCAGCAGGGTCAGTAGTCTTAGCAGAACTAAGCAGCAGCCTCAGAGCAATCAGCTGCTCCCCAGTGAAGGACAGCAGCACATTGTCAAAGGACCACAGAAGGGGCAGTAAAATAAGGACAGAGATAGATTATGTGCTAAGAGTAAATATGAAAGTTGAAGAAAAATAATTTATAGTCATTCAGTTGCGTTCACCAAAAATAAAGTAAGATATGAAACTCATTCAAATTGCACTTAAATATAGATAAACCAAAACTACTGCAAGAGAAACTTGTAGAGCCAAATCCTATGTTATGCTATACTTATGTTTCGTATTTGTCATTATTTTTGAGGGAAGTGTAATATTGTGTGTGTGTGTTTGTAGACATACTTGTAAAAGGCCTGGTTTTCCACGCCGCACTTCCATAGGTGCTTACATGCTGCAGGGGTTGAGGTGTGAAATGTCAGCACCAGTTTTTTCTGCGCAGAAAAGGACAAACACAGAGAGAAGAAAACAGTGAGGCGGATTAACAAGATATGTGACTACAAGTGCTGGACACAGTGTGAGGGAGCTGCGCAAAATGCTGAGCCACAGACCTAAAGCTGTAAGCTTAGCAAGATATAAAGCAGATACAGCCATTTGGCCTGAGTGCTCGGTAATAAAAGGGCTTGTATCTTGCTGAAGATGGGTCTTTATGGACCAGCAGGAGGGATTTACTCCTGTGGAAGTGGTAGTTTTCTTCTCTGCGTGTCTGGTAACATGAGATACCAGATCAATATCTCTCAAAGGCGAGGTGAGAGGGCGAGCAAGAGGCAGAGAGGAAACAGTGGAATCAATGACATGGAGGTGAGTTACTGTAACACAGTATCAAACACACGTCACAGCCACATATTTCTGGAGTGGTGCAGACAACTTTGATGTGCAGTTCAAACTGCATTACTTCGGTAGCTCTCTTCTCCTGAACCATTCTTGCACAGCTCCCTCTTTGTCATGCATCAGGGTGAATTTATTTGCATTTGTGATTTACACACATGTGCTGCAGTGGCCATATGTGTGTGGTTACATTAAAGTGAGAGTGCCAGGACTGCTTGTTGAAATGTTATTGACAAATAATCTTTGGTCCCACTTTGGCTGACATGCAGAGGTGGTTTAAATCCATAACTAGATAATTTATGCTGCAGATTTAAGGTCTCCTGACCTCTGAGAAGCAACATTCCAATGCATTATAATACAGAGCATGTAGGAGTATCAGCAGCAATTGTATAGTAAACTGTACCTCTTCATTACATGACAAATGTGTTCATTGTTATTGCAATATGTAACACTGGAGAATGCATAATTATCTAAACCCCACATTTAATAAAACGGTGGAATAAATCAGGAATTGTAATTTACTTCAGAGCCGGGTTGCAAGAAATACCTAAAATATTCAACTGCAAATAATGTTACATTGTTAGTTAGTGTTACATCTATAAAGTTGTCATCAGCTCAAAGTGGGAAAGGTACACACAGGTGAGGGCAGAAAGTGAAGTCATGATGTCCTTAATTGGTAGCAAATTGAATGTACAGTTCAAATACAAATATAACAGTATGAAAATGCAGACACACACTTAAACATGTGAGGATACAATGCAGGATACAAGGAAAGACACTGATTTTATGAAAAATGTTTAACTTAAGATGCAAACATCAACAATTATGAATTGTGAGATTTTTCACCATGTGACAATGAGGAATACATGGCATTCACAAAAACACTGTTAACACTGACAACGAATGAGAAGATGACACAAACAATGATGAACAAGATAATGACATAAACAGACAAAAAAATCCTCCAACTGAGGTGAAACCGGGATTGTAGGGAAAGGTGACGTATTTAAGATTTAACAATGCTTTGCACTACCATTACTCATCTTTACTCACCAGTGATGACTATGAATATACACAAAAAGAGGAGACAGAAACACAAAGATATAACTGCATCTTAAGCCCTTCATGAGTTGCCAAACAGACAGACAGACAAACAAGCAAACAGACAGACAAGCTAAGCAAGGATGAGAGAGCTTTAATGAAGAAAGTAGTTATGAGACTTATTGAAACCAGTTGGCTGACTGGTAGATGAAAGAGCAAACTGACTTTGGCTGATGCCACAACTCATACAAGTATACAGATAAGTGAGGCTCCAGAACTGCTTCTCAGCATCTACCACAGCTCTGCTGGATGAAAAACATCAAGCACACAGATGTAGCACGTGCCCCAAATGCAAGACATCTTTGCTGTGAAGTCAGATTTTGAGATTTAGTTTATCAATTTCTGTCCATCTAAGTTTAAATGTAGCAAGTGAGTCTCTTATTTGGGCCACAGTCGACACGTAATGTGAGAGAGATTAGTCGTAACAACCCACCATCCTGTTACAGTGTATCCTGCCTGTTAAGGAGATCTGAAACAGTGACACACATATATAGTGTGTGTGATGGTGGACGGGATTACAAACAGTACAATTTAACTGACATACGGTAGCCATTACACAGATGAAGAAAGGGGAAATGGAGAGAAGGAAGAGAGGAAAGAAGGAGGAGAGAGAATGAAGGATGCAAAGTTCAATTGGAGTTCACAAATGCAAAAACTGATTTCATATGAACACGACAGTAGCTGTGCAAGTACATCAGACTCGGTCTGTTTCTGCAAAAGTACACGCATTTGATACAGGGTTTAATGGGTGATGATGATTGTAGTGCCAGGATTCACAATTCATCATCGTAACGGAGAAAACTACAAGTGACATTTTACTCATCACTTTTAACCTTTCAGAGGCACAACACTCACTTCCTTCTGGATCCCGATGACGTAAAATGTTTTCCCTTCGAACTTCAGCTTGCTGACATCAGCCCTGCAGAGAACATATTTTAGAGACATGTTGGAGATCATTATGATGAAGAAGAAAAACTTCTATTCCAGGATCAAAACAACTAAAAATAACCCATCTGGCTGAAATACAATCCAGAGCGCGCCAACATTTTATTTCAGTTGCAAAGCGGTAATAGTTCTTAAACTTACGACGGATCCTATATTGCTGTGAAGAGCTTCAAGAATATTCACAAAAACTTTCTTCAGAGAGCTAAATATGGCTTACGATTATTCTCATCCTATTACACCTCTGTATAGGAAACCATATATTTACCATATATTTCACCTTATAGCTAATTTAAAACAACAAAGCTTTATTTCTTACTTATACTATATTCTTTTACCAGTTTCCCAAATGCGTTTCCAACATCCAGCCAGTAAAAATCACAAATAGGCTTGAATGATTTAAAGTATAGATGGATTGAATTATATAAACGCAATCAGTTTTATACATGCAGTTGCTAAAGAGCAACACATTAAATCTCGATATATAAAGGAGAAACGAGTTAAAGTTGTACCATTTGAGGAGGTGAATTCTCTTGTTTCCCTGGAAGACCACAAAACCTGTGGCTGTGAACCCCAGAAAGGCAGTGGAGCCTGTAAAGTCCTGAAATACACATGAACACATGCATTATGGGATACAGGTGGTCTAACAGCAGGGAAGCAATTGGGGCATCAATCATCTCCATGGTAATGACGCCTACACAAAATCACATGTTTGTTTCAAATGTTGACCCCCACAATTCACAGGAACAGACAGACAAATACAGACTCATTTTCATGTAATGAAACTACAGGATACTCATATCCTACATGATAATCATGACTAGCTCTTGGTGAGATTCAGGGTATATCAGCCACTTTCTCTCTTCTCTTCTTTCTTTTGTGTTTACTTTGCTCATTTGTTCTCTGCCTTCACAGATCTGTATATGCATGATCTGTCATTCCCATCAGTTACTGCTACATCGAGCGAACTAAATTAAAACCAGGCAGCTTGACATGAGTGGAAAAAATGAGGGGAATCGACCAATTTGAATATATATCCGTTTTGATATGTCTGCTTATGAAAAAGTGTCCTCATTTCCCACTGTGACTGACTGGGCTGGGGGTTTTCAGACAGGATGGGAGCAAGCTGGAAAACATTTTCTTCATCAGACTCAGTGTGCTCTGCCAGTTTTTGTGAAGAAATCCTTCTGTACAGAAGGAATGAACAATACTGACGTGCAAACTCAAAGCTATGCTCTGACCAATCAATAGGATCATTGATTTCTGAAGGAGGTGGTTTCTCTGCAGACAGGCTTTCTTTATTTGACTGGGATAAAAGGTTCCCAGAGGGCTAAATAGAGACCAAAGTGAGCTGGACCTAATGCTGCGTTCGATTTGTCTCAGAGGTCAGGACTTGGAGCTGGGAACGACGTCACATCCAAGTACAGAGCGTTCGGGTTGACAAAGTCGGAAAACTTGCAAAATCGCTATATATCTCCTTAATTTCTGAGGCCAAACATATTAGCAAACAGCAGAGAGATTATATCCATCCCTCTATTTTGGGTTTTAAACATGCTGTATTTTGTATACTTTCCTCTGCATAAAAGGTACAAAGCACTACATTTAACTCTAAATTATGTACAGGTATTTAAACATAACAAGGCCATTTAAACATAAATCTGTTTATTTTTGGTTTCAGTCACCATTGATTTGTCGTGAAGCCATTGGTTGGTGGGACAACCCCGACTTTTCGAGTCAGATTTCTGACTTTGTGGAGGGTTCAGATTGTATTTCAAACTCGGAAAATCCGACTTCTAAGAAAAAATCGAAGGCACCATAATTGCATGCAGCAGCAGCTTCCCTGTTTTCATCTAATTTCAGGCTGATTCTTTATAAAATCTAAGAAGAACACAAGATGTTGTGCAGTCATGTCTCAAAGTCTTTCATTTTACGTGTGATATAACGAGAGGCATTCCTCCAACAACTACATCGGATAACAGTTAAAAGATATTTTGTAGTCTTATTTCTACTGTAAACACATTTAAAGTTAGTACTTTCTGTACAAAGCGGAGAAGCAAAGAACAAGAGGTGAAGCTTGGACATGAAGGCTCTCAAAACCAGCGAAACTGAATACAAAGCACAAGGATGTACATAGGTTAAATTAAATTAGTATTAAGACAGGAGTTTAGTTTACCTTGCATGGGTGAGGGTCAACTCCATACGTTTCAAGGCTGTGAGCCCTTTGGAGCATGTTCAGCTCTGCTAATGGCGCACACTGGCCCCTAGAAGAGAAGAGAGAATATTTTAAACAACATTGTGGCACTACTTTAAGGATTGTTACAACATTTTCCACTCATCAAACACTTTTTCAAAGAGTTTGATAATCTGTTAGGAATTCCAGAAAAAAAAATGTTAGTAGAGAACAACTTTTTGGCCAAAAGTCGAGAGACGTAGCAACATGCACTGCTGCTCATCAAGACTCCACATCCAGTACTGTACATACTGTATGCATGTATCTATGTACACATGAAGTGACATGATAAATTATAAAATGTGTTCACTGAAATCACTTGAAGTCTCTCCAGCTCGGTATTAATCCACATGCTGTTAATCCTGTCAGTCAGACAGGAAGGAGGAGAGACAGAGGCCTTGGTAAGGTTCACCCTGTGGATTTGGCTTTGATGTTCTATAATCATTCGAAGTGTGACGGTCACAAGCCCCATAATGTTATTAATCACAGTGGCGACACACAAACATCCCAGGGGAGGCAATGGAATTGCACATCGCATCTTTTATTTTATGAGTTCAATCTGTTGAAAATGAATACACAAGCCCATTTTTTTAACTATAATGTTGGAAAGATGTCATGTCTCATTCAAAGGCTCAGTATGTCTGAGGAGCTTTTAAAAGAATCAAAAGCAAATAATGATGACGGAAGGTGTCCAAAAAACACTTCAGATTATATTTCATCCTCATTTTTCTTCTATGGATTTGACTTTTATTCACTCTCAACTTAATCTTTAATAAAAGTACTATTCTGTCTACAAGGTAGTAAAACATAAACCTTTGAGCATCAGACAATTTTTTTTCCAGTCAAAATGACTGACAGCCCTTTGTTGTCTGCAAAAAAAAAAGGAATTGTGTGCAGTGTTTCCTCACAGTGTGGGAAAAAAACTGAACAAAAAACAACAAAAAAAACGCGCCCACAGGAGTAACCATCATCCACACCCACCAGCATCAAATTGATAGCAAAAACCACATCCCAGATAGCAGAAAAACAAATCCAACCTGAGCAACAAACAACTAAATCAGATGTTTTTATTTTATTTTATTATTTTTTTTTTTTTTACCATGGATTTTTACCTGAGCTCATTTTTGTGTATTTCCATAATCTTCCTCTCCAGTTTGAGGGATTGTTTGGGAAACAGTTTGAAGTCTCTGATGTAGTCTGACGGGTGCTCCTCTGGGTCGTAGTCTCCGAGTTCAGCTTTAAAGAAGCAAAGATGAGTCACTTTTAATTTCGATATGTGCATGCTATATGTTTATCTGCTTTAGAGAAATTATTCAACATTTTGCAAAGTTTGCCTATTATATGTATGATGAACAGTGTGAAACTACAACCTGGAGTCACTTCCAGTGGGAACATTGTCTCTGTCTATTTAAAACTCTAAATATTCACCTATATGCTTTATATATCTCAGATCACCTTTTGCATCACCAAGCTGCATAAGTTTTCACTTAAACTGAGATATCATAGCGATCCTGTCTGTGCTGTGAGTCGGAATATTTCCCAAAACATTAAATTAGTCCTTTAAATTTAGAATAGACAAATTTGCTTCATCAGCAAATCTGCTTGAGGCTGAAACTAATAGACTTAAAAGAATATCTTTATATTATTCTGCATATCTATTTAAAACAGTGGAACTAATTTTTCCTTTTAAATTCATTCTTAATTAACAATGATAATAAAGGTTAAATCAAAAACTTGCCTGAAGTGTAATTAGACAATAATCCTCAAACCATTCTCCAGCTCTCTAATCAGCACCCTGACAAAGTGGGCCAGGGACCTGTCCTCGTTAATCGGGGCAGCCAGTGATACATGCAGACACGCTCTGGGTTGAGATTACTTAGCCAGTCACACTCTGCTCTCTGGGGATGTGAGCCAATCAGAGAACGTTAGCACAGTTCAGCGGTTCGTGCATCAGCCAGAAGGCTTCATTTATTTGATACAGCTCGGCTAATTCTTTCTTAATCCATATTAAAGCAAGAAGCTTTGCATTTATCGGTCACTGCAAATTGTGCGGAGAAGAAAAAAGGAGACATTTGACTCCTTTTCCCAGTGGTTAACATGTATCTTTTTGTACTTGAAAATGTATGATTAGAGACCAGAATAACGAGGTGACTGGTCTGATGGTTCAATACGGTAAAGAGATGATGTTTTATAGCAAACGGGCAATTATCAGGGCTTATAAAAAGTTATGAAAAGGGCCATGGAAGGATGCTGTTTATATTGGGTTATAGATATTTGTAAGCTCAGCCTAATTGCCCATTGGGATTTAACATTAAATCACTTAAAATGCCAACAGTTTTTATTGTCTCTGAGTTTATCTGAAAGTAAGGGAATATGAATTGGGCCTCACCCTGTACGATACAGGCTCCCAGATAAGCCGCCTCAGCGAAAGGACAGAGCAGACGACCATGGTAGATGTCTCTCTTCAGCTGGAGATACAGGAGATACCTGGACGAACACACACATCCACACACACAGTCATGCCACCTTGCAACCTTTTATATCTCATATTTAAACTGAAGGCATAGAAATAATTTGACAAGATCATTTCTACTATATCTAAGTCTTTTTCTGTAAAAATAAGCCTATTGTGCCCTACGAATTTTACAAACTGAAATCCCACATTACAAATGAGACTCTATGGTGTCGTCAAACATTTTCTGGTCTGAAAACTTTCTCATCGCTGTCAGATTGAGAATAATAATCTGACTGTCGTAAGAGTACTGCTATGGAAACATCGGCCTTACAGTAGAGAGTGGTGCTGTGGTTACTATGGAGACCGCTTCAATGCAGGCAAGTTTAAACATGCTGCTGACATGCTTATTGGTCTGGTGTTACCACAGAGACAAACAACAACAAAAAACGACAGTGATACTGAAACTGGGGGCACGTGTTGCTATGGATACAGACTGGTTTCCAAGTAAGACCAAATCAGTAGTTAATGCTTCTGAGTCAATGAGTCATTCAAGTTGTTTTTGAAGAGGAGAAAAAGAAACAGTAGAAGAAAAATATGAGTCTGAATGGAGCGATATATCTGCTGCTGTTGCTGAATAGTTTGATTTGTTGTATAAAGGTTTGTTTTAAACAGAGACACATCTATCTAACAAGCCGTTTTATGTTGTTTACTTTGCTTTTTTCATTGTTTTTTGTAGCGTACTAAGCTTCATTCTTCTCCTTTTTCCCATTTATTTCCCTGAGCTCTTACCTCACTCTTACATGTAAGGTGTATTTTCTACTTCAGCTCTAATAGGCAGCTCAGACTGTGCTTCTGTATAAATTATTTAAAGAATAATCATCAGTAATTACATCAAATGTTAAATACCAATTTGAATGTTCTCAGCTTCTGTTTCGTCTTTGTAGCTATTGATTCCCATTCTGCTAAACGTTGGCATCACACAGAAGCTTTACCTACGTGTTTCACAGTTATGGTCGAACCAAAGGTTTTTTTTTCATGCTTTCTGTTGGATACAATGGAACACTGTTTAATGTCAGGAAAATATGAAGAAAAGCGATTATTGTTAGTAAGTTGAAGGCTTGAACTGCAGTGTCCTGCATTAAAAAGAAGAAGTACATGCCTATTTTTAAAATAAAAAACTTTTTTTGGATTTTGCTGATGTAAATAAGAAGAAAATCGGACTTAAAAAAAGACTAAATCCCTGACTGATTTTCCTCCTGAACTCTTCAAACTCATTTCAAGTTTGACTAACACTCTAAACTCACCGGAGGACTGCAGCTGTGACGGTGCTCACTTAGGGCACTGAGGTTGCACTCTCTAGTAAACAAGGCCCACATGCAACATTTCAAGCTTCTAACTTTGAGAGCAGGAGGCAGAGGTAAGAAAATAGAGCCACAGGAGGTTTTACACAGAAAGGAGGAATATAAATGAACAAACAATACAATTTGACTGACACAGAGATATAGAGAAGGCAAAAGGGAAGAGAGAAAGAGTGAGAGACAAAAAGGAGCTGAGATTGTAAGACCTGACAGCTGATGTGGGGCAGAAAACATAAAATCCAGATCCTGCTGGGTGAGTATCTGTAATTATCGCTTCCTCAGATAAATGATATGTTTGCTTTTGAGTTGTTTTGACAGTTTAAAGTTGGCGGTGATTTCACTGTTTATATGATAACTGCTTGTTATCATATACAATTTGTCGCTATTAGGGAATGAAGACATCTATTTCATTACACTGTTTCATAAAGAGCTGAAAAGATTCAAAATTACTAGATGACTTGCACAGGACATTAGTGTTACACTGTCTTGATTCAAAGATGTTAGCCATGGCTTTCATCAATAAGTGTTAGAAAACCAAGTAATGGTATGTAAGAATCAACCGTTACTAAACTGCTTTGTGATAAGATAAATATATAATGAATGCAAATAACTGAAGCTGCTCTTCAGCAGAAATGAGAAAGACACACCCAAAAAGATGCGTTCCCCTCCAACATTGCTGCTCTTTCCCACAAAATGCTCCCAAAACTGCTAAATGTGAACCAGTTCTCAGCTTATTAAATGACATTTGTCTGGATTTGATCTTAAAGCCATTTACTCCCTTCAGAAAAACATCTCGTACCATCTGAAATCAAAGGTTATTCTTGACATAATCTTTTAGATTTTTTTCAGTTGTCATTGTTATTTTCAAATTTTCAGTTTTCAGACTAAAAAACGATCCGGTATAAATTGAAACAGACTCTCCCACATGCGTGAAACTTTTCATACATGACACATAACCTTCTTTTCCATGAAATAAAACTAAACTGAATTCAGAGGTTAGTACCCAGTGCCGTTTCAGGAGTGAGCTGGAACAAGAAATTGCAAAAATGAATCGCAGAACTTAAAACATCTGTTGTCTCACATCACCAACAAACAAGTTGTTTGTCTGAGTTAGTTTTACCTGGTGAGCTCTTCTTTGATTTTCATTGGCTCATGGGGGTAAAACTTCACCCGGAAACACATTGTGTACGGCTGCTGAGCTGCTAGAGACAAGAGAAACAACAGTGAGTGAAGAGTTAAGAGGAGACAGTAGTCAAGTGAAAAGCGAAAAAAGAAGGAAATAATCTGAAGAAAAGACAAATGAGAGGAAGTTCAAATTTTACAGAGAAACTGGGGAATATTTATTTTGGAAAGAGAGGAACTAGGACCGGGGCACTAAGGATTATGATAAACTAAAGCTAAAAGATGACGGGGGCAAAAACTGAAATGACAATATGCCTCTGATTCTGAGCAGTCATTTGATATTTACATTAATTACACACACAAACCTGCCGACACGTTTTTCTTTAACTCAAATCTGTTTTTTTCCGTTTGATCTGCAACCTGGAGCATTTTACTTCTCAGTGTGTGACTGCTCCAGGGAGGATTTTAGCTTTGAAAGGTATTTAAATATGCTCAGTAACATACATACACAGGCTTACGTAAGTGCTCAAACAAACACAAACACTCACAGCCTATAACAGGCTGAAGGCTTTGGATCAAACGACAGCAGTGGCTTAAACTCCCTCCTGAGGTCTCTCAGATCTCACAAAATTGTAATTCATGCACACGCATAATTATATATTGTACTGTCAAGAACAGCTTATATTTTATTTCCTGTCATATCTAATTGGACCTTTTTCCTTTTCTCTCAGAGCATCACAGGTTTTAGTGCTTATATTCGGTTTCCTGGTGACAAATATCAGAGGGCACCAACAAATTATGAAATCCCGCTCAGAGTGCAGATCAGAAAACATCTGAATATCTATTCTCGGAATGCAGACTAAAGCAAGTCTTTACTGTTTTAGTTTAGAGGACATGTTGGATTTTACACCAGTTTGTAAGTGACACAGATTTTACTTCATCATTAGTTTTTTGGTAAAATTCTTCCCAGGAATCGCTGCAAGTGTGTGGATTGAGGATTGACAAAGGACAAATCCCAGAAGGAATCAGAAACAACCTAATTACAGAATATTGATGATTATTAAATATTTCCAGACTGAGGACTACATAAAAGAAAAAGATGAAGGAAGGAAGAGGCTGATCATATTAATCAGATGCTAATGAATCATTAAGCCCTAACATGTGTTTTTCCCTTTACTGGTTTTACATTAACCAGTCTGAACCAGCAAATTCCTCCATGAGGAATAACTTCATTTATGTGTGTGTGAGTGTGTGTGTTCATCATACATTGTCATGACATCATTACATTGTTCTGTTTTAACTCCAGTGTACACAGTGGGACACCATGTGTAAAACATTATTTGCATAATGATAATGCAAAAGTGTTGGAGGTGTTCACATTTATTCTCTCACATCAGATTGTATAAAAGCAGGATTTCTGTGAATATTTGATAGTAAAAAAAATGTATCTGCTCACTTTTGTAAATATTTTTTTTTTGGCTATTTAACCTTTTTGGATCTTAGGGCAGGTTTATCAAGATCTCAGTTTGCGTGTAGTAAATTGCACGCGGGGCTTGACCAAGGTTTGCGGGTGATTTAGTAAGATTGCTTGTGAAAATGCGGACTTGTGCAAACGCGTTGGGAACATGTTTTGTGGTTTGCAGTGCGGCGAGTTTTGAGAGAAGTAAGTGCAAAATTAAACTGACCCAGTGGTGATGGAGATATTGGTGGAAGAGAAAAATTGGAAAAATGAAAAACATACAAATGAAAACAATACTGAAAAAAATTAAATAATAATAATGAAAATAATAATATCGATTACAAGGTGCGTCTTCTGTGAATCTGCAGTGAGACGGGATTCTCGGGCCAAGACAGCATTACATGTTCTAGAGTAACGCTGGTCATTCATGTCCTGCAGTGAGGGGTCTGTGGGGTTCAGATGGTGGTGGGGCTTTCCACACCAGCAGGTCTGAGTGACTTGGAGATGGGAAAGATGTGCAAGAAGTAGAGGAGGGAGAGCTGTGTGCTGGAGCTCCTTCAGCCTCCAGGTTAGGAGAGTACTGAGCACCGTGGGTATCAGAGTTAAAAAAGAGTTAAATAACTGAGCAAAGCAGTAAATATTCTGTTTCAGACCGGTGGTGTCCCTTTGATATGTTGATAATCAATGAATTTAAGGATGAAAACTAAATGCACTGACTCCACCACTCATCCTAAAATCCTTTAAATTAGACTGATACACGTCTGCACTCCTACATGCTGCTATACCTCTCATCCACAGGGTGCAGCCCGTTTGCTCCTGCTTTTCAAACGTGTTTGCAAAGAGCAGTGTCTTCATGCGCTGGAATTACGCACATCTTTTTGGGAATCTTTATTTCTCTGAAAGCACACAGACCTGCTGCACAGTCACAATGTCTGGTTCCAAAAACTTGTTGAGCACTGAGCTAAACAAACTCAGTAGTAATATGCAGTGTCCTGATACACATCAGGCTATTCAGCAGATGGTCCCTGCTCCATCTCTGCATCCATTTAGGTATCCTTGACCTGAAAATGTTGAAGACCCCTGCTATAAGCACGCAACTTGTAATTTACATTGTGAATGTTGCAGTTTGAGTGAGTTAAAAATAGATAAAGGCTCATAGGAATGAGTAGCTGCAGGAAAGGTAAAAATAATTGGAAAAAAAGCTTTATATAATTATAAATAAGTAGCCCATGCACAAAGTTCAAAGCTATAAAAAATTCTGTGATGGTGGAATTCTGAAGTTATGATAAAAAAAATGGTAAGAAATAGACTCAATGCTGGGGAACAGATATGTTTTTCATTTTGGAAGGGGGCAGGATGCTTGTTTTGCATTAATTGTGCTTGTAAGTGCAGCTTATGTCTGAAATTTATTGATGTACTGAATTGTTACAGTGATAAGTTGAAACGAGATGCTAAAAATATGCATGAATTTTCTGATAGGCACATAAATAAACATCCTTAAGGAATAACGTGACTATTCTCTAAGCAGGTATCTTCACGGTGCCCTCCACACTCTGCCTTTAATGGCAGGACCCTCTGTGGTATTATCTAGCCATAAAAAACTGGTTCCATCTACATAATACATGGCGAGCAATATGAAAGACGCAATCCTCCCACCCGCTCCTAAAGAACTTGAGCTGCTTATTTGCTCAGGCTGCAGGGACAGCGATGCCGTTTTTTTGAAAACATTCAAGAGAAAGTGAATTTCCACAATAGTGAAGAGACAACTAGCCATGAAAAGCTGACGCATGCCAATGCACGTAAGCTGAGACGCACACAGACAACAAAAACCACAGGCCGCACTAACACACGTAAACCTAATTTGAGAGTAAATCCTGCCACAGGGAGAAGTGATGTGTCAGATCTATTCTACCTGGGGGGGGGGGGGGGGGGGGGGGGGGGGGGGGGGGGGGGGGGGGGGGG
>JAVQJG010025504.1:0-18944 GCA_036024015.1 Craterocephalus amniculus
ACGGCTTGGACCAGGTATTTGTTGGGAGGTTGGGACCTAGGTAGGTTTGGGGTACCTTATACTGTACAAATCCACCTAGTTTCATTTTGTATAGACACACTAGGGTTTGAGGTTGGTGCCACCCACTGTATATGTTTGGTTAAGCCTTTTTGTAGAGAAGTTAGTTAGCAAGTTTCTTTTGTTTGTTTCTGGTTGTAAGTGTAGCTCCTGAGTTTGCCTTGTTTTGTTATTTATTTCATTGATTTGGCACTATCTGATGTCCCTTCCACCCTCGCAGGTTCCACAACTCTTCCCTCTTTTTGGTGTAAATTCATACATTATCTTTAAACACATGGACAGTGTCTGTCTTCTGTGTTTGTCAGGTTGCTCCCCTTGCAGGGAATGTAACAGAACCAAATTGTATGACTATGTAAATGGCCAAAATGGTTTTAAAAAAAACAAAAAAACTTGCAGATGTTTTCTAACCTCGCTTTTTATCAGCAAGAACCGTTGTATCAATATGTAAATCAGTTTGTGTCTTCCCATTGACAGCTAACTTGGTTACACATGGTACTTCTCTCTCTCTATACCAAAATTATGTGTCTCTACAACTCAGCTTTAGATACATTTCAGTCCCTTGATTTCAATCATATTTGTCATACTTTGGCTGAACTTTCACCTTTTGCTATATTCAGTTTCTCCTCTTCCTTTTGTTTGTTGTGTTTAATCATTGTATTGTGGCAGTTTCGGCTGTTGCATCGTGGCATCCTTCCTGGCAGTGGATCTCTGATTGATGCGCCTGAGCACAGAGGGGCAGTGGGAGATGAAGAGGGGTCTGATAGCAGGCCGCTAGATACTCCCTGATTCACTGTGTGTCAGATACTGATAACACCAAGACTCAGATAGAGAAAGGCAAGAGAGTCTGTGAAGGAAGTAGGAAGAGAAATAAGCACATAAATGAATACTTGGAAGAAGTGGAAAAAGAGATGCCTTTGATGTCACGTCAAGTCGACCGTGTGCAGCGTGGGATTGTGGCCAGTGGCTCATTTCATCACAGTGACAAATCGAGGTGTGAGTCCTGTTGCTCTTGACTTCTCATGCAGACAAGTCTCCTCACGACCAGATTTCCCTCTTTAGTCTTTTGCTTTTGACACTTCCTCATCCGTTTCCCCATCCCAACTCACTCGGTGAGTGTGTCCTTGTGATTTTATTAATAATTTGTGCAGGAGATGAAATAAAGCCAGTGTTTTATGTGGCTGGCGTGTGCAGTGCTGTTATTGTAATGTATGTCTTCTGATAGAGCTATGGAGGAAAGAAATGGAGTGCACCTTCCTCTCTCCTCTCTGCTGCTTCAGTGTATCAATAGCATCACTCTTCTCAACCCCCCTACCCCACCTACCCACCACCACTCTCTTCTGTCGCAATTTATCCACTTTCCTATTTTTTTTTCTTTCTCCGATGCCCATCCTTATCTATCCATTTAATCTCCCTCCAGTTTCCGGCGCCATTTCTTCCCCTCTTCGTCTGTCGCTCATCCTGGTGTCACTAGGTTTTCTGTCGCCAGTGGAAGAAGGCAAAAAGGTTTCAGGAAGAAGCCAACTCAGTCAGGAGGTCACTGGCGTCAGAAGATGTGCTGAACGATGTACCTGATGGTCACGAGTCATTTAGTTTTTTAGCAAGAAGCATACCTGTCCATCATAACTTGTGATTCAGCTCAGATATATGAACACACATGGCAGCATTCCACAAATGACATTCATAACCAATTGTGTCATATGCTAGTCATCCACGCATAGCACCTGGAGGAAGTATGGCACATGCTGTCATTGTGACCACATGCTTTTAGTCTCATGACAGCTTTAAATAGGCTTGTCTTTACCTTACACTTTGTGTGACCCTTCTACCTGGTTGTGGAATATCTGCATATGCCTTAGATTATTACATTTATTTATTTAAATGAATTGGAACATTTCTAATCGTAGGTACAGTCAGCTTTGACCGAAGAAATTTAACTGTGACTTGTTAAAATGTATTTGTGGTACATATCAATATAAAAAATCGATCAAATGTGGGTACATTTCTTTTTTTACCTTACATTTCTGGTATTTTAAGTGAATTGTGTGCAAAAGATCTCGAAGTGACCCAAAAGCACACATTTCACACTATGCTGAAGATGATCATCACATTTAAAAAGCATTTTTTCAAGAATAGAGGAATTTTTCAGCTGTTCCACTGAGGGATTTTGCTGGCAATTTACATCAACCACTTATTTAGTCCAGGAATAACTAAGCTGTGTGCTTGAGAGTACTGAAATTTTCACTGAAATTGAAGCTGGTTCATGAACTGAGTAAAGAAAAACTTCTAGTGACCTCTTAACATCATTTTGTGTGCATTTTCTGATTAAGGGTCCCAGGGCATGAGTGGATTTCCAGGCCCTGTCTTGTCTTCGCATGATCTTTGACGGATTGTTGCACACAGAAACATCAGAATTCCTTTAGAAAATGGTAAAGGGTTGTCACTTTTGACTGGATCATAATCACAAACAGGCTTCGCCTGATCAGATCAATGAAGTGACCCTGGCAGGGCAATTTCAAGAAAGGATTTCATCAACTTTAGCTGTTCTTATATATGAAATATGAGCTACAATATTTCATCCATACTTAGTAAATGACTGTATTCTCATGATCTGGCTTCAGGTTGGTTCTCTTAAAGAGGATTGCACTGATCCAATAAAACCCATGTGTGGAGAGCTTGTCCTGAAGATCTTTTTTTTTTCTTGATTTTCTACCTCAAGCTGAAGCCGTCTTTGTCAACGGTTGGGAGTGAATGCCTCACGTAGCTCTTCAGTGGAAAGATAAGTCGCTCTGTGTTTTGTCATACTACTAAACATACTGTTGGAACCACATCTAATAACTTGACTGATCAGATTGTGATTTGCGTGATTTAAAATCACTCAGCAACCATTGTGAAGGGCTTTACTGCAAGGGAACTATTCTTCCATCTTAATGGTTCTACTTCGGTATTAAGGGAGACTGAAAGAGAAGATTTTATGATGTGAATAAAGTGCCTGCATAAAGGTTTTCAACGTTACAACCACCAATAGTTTGCCACTGGCATATTTTGAGCTTTTGATTATGTACTGTTATTCTCTGGATGGCTTTTTTATATTAAATAAATTGTTTATAAGGCTTGGAGCAGTCAAGTCAACCAAAGCTGGCCTATTTAAACCTCCACAATTCACATCTTTTGGCTTCCAAATCAAACAAAAACTTGCTGTCAGTTTTCCACATTTTAAACAGTGCTGATCTGTCGGTACCGTCCCATCTCGGGAGATGGGGATGAAAACAATATGGTGCTCATCCGGCTGCAGGTTGAAGACTTAGAGGATGTACTTTGTGTTTAGCTTCGATCAGCAGGAGATGGCGGTCTGACTTCCAGCCCGGTGTTGTGTTAGTCAGCCTTAATTGATGTAATGAATGTGATTATGTGCTATCTAAGGGATCGCAGAGCCTGGCCCTCTGCCCTCTTCCCCTTATCTCCCAATGCTTCCTGGGCCCCACAGAGTACACCAATAATGCAGTGGAGGAAGATGGATTGATGGGTCCAGAGATGCAAGAGTTGCAAAGCTCTCATCCAAAGTGAGACAACAGTGGAACAGACACTGAACTATGCATGATCAGTGTATTTGGAAATTATTTAGAAAAACTTTTAAACTTGACAATGTTTATGACTCCGTCTACAAAAGCTAAATAAGTTGTGGACCTCTATTCTGTTTAACTAAGGTGTAAGACTGTTCCTTCATATTACTTACCAAATGGCTTCTGCAAGTCTACTTGGGTCAGTTTGTTTCCTCATATCTAATACAGCGTTATTTTCATGTGAGTTGAGGAAGAGAAAGAACTATTCAGTAGTGCAGTGCTGACATCATGTGGTCAAATACAGTACTGCAGAAAAACACTAATTCTTTGGCAAAGGCTACATCATAAACGTTTTTCCTACACCTCATAGAAAAATGGCATGTGCTGGTACTGGTTGGAGATTTTGGAAGGACTTAGAAGAGATTACAGTGCTACAATGACAGTCTGACTAAACGGTACACAGATACTATATACAGTTAGATCCAGAAATATTTGAACAACATCACCATTTTCATTATTTGGATTCTGCATGCCAGCACATTGGATTAGAAAAGAAACAACCGAGATGTAATTAAAGTTCACACTTCCAGATTTAATTCAAGGGGTTGACCAAAAATATACTATCATGCATTTAGTAACCACAAGTTGTTCAAAAGTAATTGGACAATCAACATTACTGTAAATAAATGTTTATTCTTAATCGTTTGCAGACAATTGATTACCTGAAGTTTGGAACCCATAAACATCAGCAAACACTGGATTTCTTCCTTGGTGATCCTTTGCTCAACTATTACTGCAGCTGTGTTTAGTTTTTGCATATTTATGGGTCTTTCTGTAATGATTACACCATGTCTTACAGAAGATATGTTGTACTTTGGATCAAGACCTGTTCCAAACCTTTTCTATTATTCCTTCTTCCCATCATTCCGGTCCAGGTGGATCTCGGTTTAGTCAGTTACAGAACTGAGCTAGCTTCTTTATATGCTTCTTGGTAAAGTCTAATGGTATGCTCATCTTCTCTTCATAGATATAGATACTTACGCACCCACTTTCTGGAGAGTGTTCTTCTCTTGGGTGGATGTTGTGATGGGGTTTTTCGTGAGTCTAGAAAGAATCCTGTAAACATCCACCTGCCATGGACATCCAAACCTTTTTGAGTTCCAAAGTTTCCACTCTCTTTCACTCAGAATGTATCGAACTGTTATTAACATCACTCCAAAAATTTCTACTGTCTCTCTCGTCATTTCATCTTTTTTTCAGCCAAAGGATGGTCTGTTTCAAATCCACATAGGGCTTATTTGACTGCATGTTGTGGATCCATAGGAACAGCTTTCAAATTCAAATGCCACAATCAACTTCTAACCTTCTACCAGATTGATTGATGATGGATTCCTGTGGGTATAGCCAAGAAAATAGCTTTATATTTAATTGTCCAATGACTTTTGATCCCTTTAAAAAAAGGTAACTACATTTTAAAGAGCTGTAATTCCATATTTCCTCTAATATGGATGTGAATGACTTCGGTTTAAAGCTGAGAGTATGCACTTTAAGCCCATATTAAATAGTTAACTGTATCTGAAAAATCCTTTGGTAAAGACATAAAAGAACAAAACTGTCAGTGTCCAACAAGCATGTACAGGCCATGCTAGTACATGTAAATAAGTATACAGGAAAATTTTTTGTCCTCCTGGTAATTGTGACATTTGATTTATTTTAGTCTGGTACATTTGCATTAACCTGAAATGAGGGAACAGCCACTAGACAGATGAATGGATAATTCTGCAATTCTGCAAACGGCCTGGGGGCTTCATTAATAAAAATTGCTCCATTTAAATTCCATCTTAAAAGAAGATTTCTAATTACATGAGACCACCTGCCTTTTATGGTCATATATTTTCTAGTCAGAAACCCCATTAAGAATATAAATACAGATATTTGTCCTTCAATTCTCAAAAAATTATTTCATCATACAAGTTCAAAATATTCTTCTTTTGCACTCACACACATAAAATTATTCAGCCAATATTGTATTGGGTTCACAAAGAGAAAGATGATGCATGGTCTGATGAACACAAAAAAGCTTCATGTAATATATGATTAAGAAGATGTCTTTTCATATTACGCTTAGGATGCTGATTAATGGAAACACCAATATTGCTTTGGTTGTTCCACCTACGTAAATCCTGAAGAGGGCAGTGTTACACAAGAAATTCACTCCTGTTGACTTTCCCTTTGTCTTACTGTACCTTACACACAGGACATGTCTATAAGGAGGAAAATAACAACAAAAGCATTTGATCAATTCTGTAATTGTTTAATTAAAGTGATCACACAAAACAAATTTGCACTGAGGGGAATAAGAGAATCTTCAAATCCCCTCTGATCAAACTATTCATTTGTTCAGGGAACAGAAGGCAAAACAGTTTATAAGTTACCTACGGTGGCCCCGTAGTTACCCCTGAGGCCTTCCATCAGTTTAACATAGAATAAAACCCCCTACAGTAATTTATATACTGAATTCATGTATTTTTAGTAACCTGCCTCATATATAACTCGACCACTTTTGATTTTCTGTGGCTGAAGTCTATTGACTTAAATGTTACTGTGATGCCCATGATTACAGCTTTCATGCACCATGCCATGTGGCGGTGCTATTAATTACAAAAAATGCTGCAGAGCTTTCATATCATCAGAGGCCAATCACTGAAATAACAGTAAGCTATTAAAATCAGTGTCATGGTAAAGCTTTCAGAGTTCAAAAGCTTTAAGGGCTTCTCTTTTGAATTTAGGAACAGCTTGTACAACATCAAATAAAAAGCAATCTGCTGAGGCAAAAATAAAATAGGTACTAGACAATTTATGGAGCCAATATTATTAGCACTCCTAACATGATTATTATTTAATCTTAACCAGATGGAAAGGCATCATCAATTAGTGTTAGATTAGACTAATGAGGGGCTGATTCATTTGAACAAGAAAGTAATGAAATGTGGACCAGAGAAAGGAGTTGCTGCAAGAATATGCATTTGTTTGGGATCATTCATTTTTTTAAATGAATTTTTTTCCATTCGTTTAGATTAAAGTATGAATTAGTTTGCATGAGTGGATTAAAATTTCTAAGAAGAGAGAAATGTTTCCCATCTTGGGTAGCTAAACTCAACTTGAGTATCTTACTAGTTTCTAATTAACCCTTTAAGCCCTGAACATATTTATTAGGCTTCTCATCAGAAATTGCACACCAGTAATGAAATGACAGTCCCATAATTCATCCATGACACTACGGACCCTGCTATTCTTAAAATGCATTTAAAATGCCAGCTGTTTTGATCTGCTTTTATTACTTAAATTTGATTTTTACTGTGTGATTTACTTAACTTTTTCTTTTGCTCTTTTTTTATTTTCTACTTTTTAAGTATTGTTTCAAGCTGTGAAGCAGCTTTCAGTTTTATTGAAAAGCATTTTGAAAATAAAATGTATTATCAGTATTATTATCATTATGGAACATTTTAGAATGAATATTGATTTGGAATTACGCAGCTGCAGCTCTAAATCTTTATCAGATCATTAGACATCATCTCTGCAGAGCCAAACTTTGATAAAGTGAAGCAGACTAAAATTAGAGAGGTTTAGGTGAAAACAGTTCAGGTGGCCATTGAGGTACAATTTGCCCATCTGTTCCCAATGTACCCCAACTGGAGGCTTTAAAAGGTTGAAAAAAAAAACCCTCAATTTTTCCGACGGTAAAATTCTGTTATCAGACTTTTTGTCCAACCATTTGTAGTGAGTTTTATCATATGGAGAACAAGAGAAACAAACACGAATTTCCATCAGATTTTTTGTTTTAATGCTTTCCATCTGTCATTTTGAATCAATGATGACAAACATTAATTCAGAACGTGAGCTCAGGGTAATTGTTCATATTGTTTTCAAAACAGGCACTGCGAGTTAGGAAGTAGCCTAAAATCAACACTGGAGAGTGTGGGGAAAAATACGGGAAAAAAAATCTTTTCAACGTCCAATTATAAGTTAAATATGGAGGGAATAATGAGAAAAATATGTTTTAAACACAATTTATGAATTATTGCATCTCCATCTTGAGGCCAAGGTATATATAATAATTTCTCTGTGAAGCTTCCTCACCGTCAAGAATAAAACATGATCCAGTATTCTGCATTTAACAAGTGTCCTTCATGGGGGAGGGAATATTTCTCAGCTAGTAGTGAGAAAATTAATCTACAAAAGCAGAGGGATGAGAGAGGTAAGAGCCAACACAGGATATAGTGGATCTTCCTGGAGGAGGTTTTAATGCAATTCTGGTATAAAGGGAAAGATAATGTGGTAGAGTCTAAGAAGGTAAGATTCCTTTTTAGAATTCTCCTTTCTGGTTAGAAAAATACTTTTAATGGGCCTGTCTGTCATTTCGGAACCTTACCTCTTATGATCTATAATATCTTAATAAACCTTAGTGGGTCAGTTTCAATTGGAATCTAGCAATGCCTAAAGATTTTATACTATCCACTGCTTTATTTTCATGAATTCACATGTTCTTGTACAATTACGTTTCACAAATCAAACATGCAACTATTATCTAATAAACTGAAGTAAAGGACATCCACAGCAATAGAACATTGGCATTTCTACAGTACATTGGACACAGCGTGACCCTTTGACACAACTGTGGCAGCATGACAAATGGAGCAAAAGGAGCCCCATTAATGAGGTAGGGTGAGAGATGTAGAGGCAAAGTGTCAGTGAGCTGGATGGACAGAGAGTGGATCCATGTCGAACATGGAGTTGTCGATAGACACCCAGAACGAGCAGTTGTCCAGAGAATACAGTGCAACAATAACAAGCTGTGGAGCATCCCAGCCTCCCCCCTGCAGCTCCCCTTTGGCCTTGGCTGGGCCTCCCTTCTGGCACCCTGACTGCCTGAAATCCTAGTAATAACGACAACATTGATCGCTGTGCCTGGAACGGCCAATTACAGCCTCTGTAGCATGTAATGAGGAGCAATTGCTCTGGCACCAATTACTGCAGTCATAGTCACAAATAATGGTGTTTTCAGCCAGGAAAATGCTACAGAGACAAATAAAGAGTCCTGCTTTTACAATAACACACTTACAAACATGTGTCATAATGAATTTCTATTTAAATATGGAATTGGCCAAATGAGTGCAATAACTGTTGTTGAAATCATCCACTATTATTAGTTTAACTTCAGAGTACATATAAACAATTATATTGTCATTAGTTATATTTTTTATATTCATATGAGTTAATGATATTTAGGTATTTTAGCTTCACCTGAATGTATATTCAATGACTAAAGAGAGCATACATTTAATCGATTATGTATCCTCATCTTGATGAAGAGAAATGAAACAACTACTTAAATGAATCTTTGTTTTACTATACATTACTGTTTGATATTACAAAACAAAACCGAAAAAAACTAACAAAATGGTAGCTTCTCAGTCATCACGGTCACAATAAAAATAAGAGTTTGAAAGTTTTGGACTTTAATGTGGTTCTTAAAGATGTTCTCATCTGAAAGTCTTCCTTAGTTCTGATCTAAACCTCATTTATAAATGTTAAAGGAACAATTACTCTTTAAGAGACTTGAAGGTCACATGGTGTCACTGACTCATCTACTGTTTGGGTCATGGACACAGGTTGTTTACCTGCATGACAAAAACTGTTTTGGTCTCAAGGTCCAATGTGCAAGAGAATAGATAAGCTCTAGGTGCTGTCTCCTCTGTTCAGAGATGGCTTGCTGTCCAAAGAACAAACAGTTCAAAAACAAAAATCCTCCTGCAACATTTTAAATTTCCCGAATTGTGGGCATCAACAAGACGTTGACGGAGGTACTCACTGAGCTCCTTCTTCTTGGCCATTATTATCATCAGTTGAAAATGACCAGAACACTTTTCTTCTATTTATACTCCTCGGCAAAGATGCAATTTCTGATCATTATTTAACATTTGGTCAACATAAAGGTATTTAGTCCTTTGAAACATCTTGCTGTCAATTAAGAGAATATTTAGTTTGAGATATTAGCTCAGGAAACCATGGGGTATGAATAATTTTGAAGACGTCATTTTTTAAAAAATTCTTTAATAAAATACCCCTGAAATGGAATATTTCTTTAATAATGTGTTTTAATTATTGTTTCACTTGCTGGTCATATATCTTACAAAAAAAACTTAAAAAAAAAAGCATTCATTTAATCACAGAAATAGAAAAACACAAAATTTAACAGGGGTATAAATAATTTTGCGGACGAGTTCTTGCTGGGTTTTAATATCATATACTTACGCACGCGCAAGTATAGCATTTTATTAGGGTGTTCGTTGAAACGTCAAATCTTGACGTTAATTAGCCACCTGCTGCAGTTACAAGGTTCTCCGTTTTGCCGGTTTCGGGACAGACGGGATTCTTTTTACAGTCTATGGGTCTGACCCTACTTTTGAACTTCGTCCACTAATATTTTTAAAGTAATTACGTCATTAAGGTAAGAACGACTTGTTTGAATTTCGTATTCTGATAAAAAAAAAGAAGGATTAATCATGGCCTGTCATGCTAACGAGAGTTGCTGACATTACAGTAGTTAGCGAAATGACGTCATCTTTGCCTAAATTATTGTTTCTCTTTTTTGTTGTTGTTATTGTTTATTGCATTCACATTAGTGCATTTACATTGACAGAAAATACTTCGTGGAACTTATAAACATGTTTTATGTTGCAAAAAATCTAGTTAAGTATGCTACCCGTCATCAGCACATTTGACAGTTTATTAATCCTGTCGTTATTAGGTGCAGCTGTCAACCTGTAAGCAGCTTGAGGTTTTGCTATTCGAAAGTAAGCGACTTATTTTGTTGGTATACAAGAAGTTACGAGACAAATAGCTCTGTGCCCCAAATTTTCAATTTAGTTGCTTCGGTTTAAAGTGTAGTCGAGGTAAGGACGATTGGAAAATATCCCAGGTTTGCGGGTTGAATGAACTGTATTTTTGCCTTTGCCACAGGGTTCTCTTTTGCACAGATTATGTCCGGCTTCTGTAAATCTATGGCAATCTTATTGAAGGTTAAAGGCCTCAGTTTCATTATAGAGTCTTAAAAAAGTGTATTATGTACACAGTGGAAGGGAATGGGAATCCGACAGGCACATGCTGCTTTCTGTGTACTTGGAAATAAGTCCACACTAAATACTTCCAAGCGTTTAAAACAAATGCCAGGAGTAAAAAAAAAACAAACAAACAAAGAATAATGCTTTCATGTTAGGTATTTTTCCACATGCAATAAAGGTTAATCCATGCAGAAAAGATGCAGCATTATGCAAGTGTGTCTATCCATCCACCAGGGGCATGTGCTGCAAAACGAGCAGAGGTGACTTTAATATTCAGTGTCAAAACGCTGGTTAATTTCTTTCTGGGCTTTAACATCATTGCAAATTGTTGATATCAGAGATCAACTCAAATAAAAGCTCTGGCTTTTGACTTGTTAGCTCTACTGGAAACAAGAAAAGTCAAGAGTACAGAAGAGTCAAAGATCATTGACTTTCAGTAGTCATCATTTTCATGATTGAAAAGCACAAGATAATCTATTTAAGTAAGATTCCACATAGCAGCATGCCATTGTCTTTGATTATGCAAAATAAATAAGTTGCTTATATTAAAAATTTAACAGGCATTTCACTCAGTTTGCAGAATATCAAACTTGCCAGATTATATGAATGTATGTCTGTTGATATTTATAACCTTACCATTCATATTGACCCTAAACTTAAGAAACTGTTACAAAACAGTTGAAACTCTTCGCCAAATTACCAGAGTCAGTGTGTTTGTTAATATTTTACGAAGGAAATCTGTAAATTTTTGGAAAATTTCAGAAATTGTGCAAAATGTACAGGGGGTTGAATAAATTCGGTTGCAACTGTATCCTGTTAGGCATTCATCTTACATCCTACCCGTACTGTAAGCTTTTAGCCATTAAAGACTCGTCTTTTCTTTTGTTCTGTCTCTGGCTCTCTTTTTTCCCCTCTTTTCCTCCGATAATGTCTTTTATTGCCGAAGCAGCTGTAGTGCATGTTAAAAAATGTCCTGTGTGTTGATATCTGCTTGCTTGCATGTGACTCTGTGCATAAAGTGAAACTGCTGTAATGTCACGCAGCGTCCTGTAAGAAAAAGTTGTTTCATGCGGTTTCTCAGCCTCAGGGCAGTGATGGCTCCAAAAAGTACATAACAGATGTCACTTTGACATCAAACGAGCCCAGAACACAAGAGTTTTAAGGTTTGAAATTTAAAGATTATGGAAAAATCGTGTCAGCCTGCCAAAGTATAACAGTTATGTGGGAATTTTCTTCATTATAAATCTGCTTTGCATAAATGTTTTTGCATAAGTCAAAGGTCCTTCAGGTGGGTCTAATCTCAGTCACATGGGATGGCTAACACCCAAATGAAACATGTCTACCATACTAACAGATGATGACGACATACTTAGCCTCTGAGGAAGCACTCCAGTGCACCTACCAGCCAAATCTGGGTGTGATCTGTACTTGCCATTTAATGGGGCGAAACTTTTAGAGCTTGTGTATTTGCTGAAAATATGAAAGGCATTGTTTCAGTTCTGATGGAAGGAAAAGCTTTACCATATTCCAACTTAAGTGTGCACATTAATATTGCGTTAAGTGATAACATCAGGAATGTAGTCAACCACAAGTTCTGAAAGAAATTAATAGACCAAAATCTACTTTTATTGCTGGAATGTCATTCTATGTTCGGTGTTCCTGCTAATTTGTTCTGTAAGATACCCATACAGACCGAAATAACATCAGAAAGATAAAACCCTGGCACTGACTGTAATAGATGTGAAAAATGCCTGTCATCTTTTACATTCTGCTCATTCATTCTCTCCCTTTTTATTGCCATCTCTTTTGTTGTGAGAGCTGTCTACAGATCTAACCATGGCTCTCTCTTTGTGATCTGCCTTCCTGTTTGGATGTCTGACTCTTAGAAACTATTCTTTTTACTCTCCCACACCCTGCTTATTTTATTTCTGTTGCGTGTAGATCTTCTATCATCCTTGTTCTTTTTTCTTACCGTGTCTTTGCTGCTGTCCAACTTTAATATCTGGGTTTAGAACAAGGACAGAGGCAGCAGCGCAGTGACAGTCGCACATGGGGGAGACACACAAACACCCTTCAAAGCTCTTTTTTATGTAAGCGAGGGATAAGAGAGACCCAGCTCACAGATACAGCCATGAGACGGTCTGATTGAGGCTTTGGCATGAACATGCAAGAGGAGACTGTGGGCCTTCAGCTTTCATTACTTAGTTTGCAGCCAAACAGCCCTGCATACACACATCAGTGTTGTTATCTTAGAGGGACCAAGATGTGGTGACAAAGGTTGCACGAAGATCAACATCCTTCCTTACTGTAAACCCAATACAATAAAGACTTGTTGCCCAATAGTGGCACTACACTGCACAGTTGGCACTGTAGAGGATAATTACATCCACATTGGTTAAAGTTGTAAAGTAACAGTCAGTGCAGGATAATTTAAAGTGGTTGTAAAGTTTGATGAGAGAAGAAAAGTCTGTCACTGGTATGATCAAATTGATTTGATCTTTGGCAAATCACTGGAGTAGTCACAAAATGAAAGAAAAAATTCAATTCTAGTTTATCTTGTCTTGTAGGTGTGGATGCCAAACTTCTGTCGTTTCTTTTAACCAAGTTTTGAAACAAAGAGTAAGTTGACACATTTCTGG
This sequence comes from Craterocephalus amniculus, assembly GCA_036024015.1. Lineage (NCBI taxonomy): Eukaryota > Metazoa > Chordata > Actinopteri > Atheriniformes > Atherinidae > Craterocephalus > Craterocephalus amniculus. The sequence continues at coordinate 13,381 of JAVQJG010025504.1, forward strand.
AAGATCATATTATTTGTTTTGTTGCTGTATTATTGGAATGTAATCTGCAAAATGGCTAGTTTTGGGGGCGTATTTTGGAAATATGGTTAGTTTGTGTTTGCTGGCGTTCCATTTAAAAAAAGTAAAAACTTTACTTACTAAATGTAACTGAAAAAGAGGCACTCTCCCTTACATTGACTGTAGATAAACAGAAAAATTATCCTTTTCCATTTTCTATATATAACTCTGCTATATCACCTCTTCAGAGTCATGAATACAGATAATTAAAACTTTGCCTCACTACTGTCTTTAAGTTTAGCTTACCGCATCAGCAGGTGGGAAAAGTTGTTACCTAGTAACGGATCAAATGTGAAGTCTTCCAGGCAGCTGATCACAAGTTAGTTATGCAATTGTCTAAAAATAGATGATAATTTGAACAAATCACAAATGTTTTCTGGGAGCTCATTATAAATGCCTGATAGATTTCTGTTCTTTCATGCATAAACAGCATTTATAAACGTAAAGGCAAATAAACGAGCCACAGTTTTAACACCACCTCATGTTTTGTAGGCCCATCGTGTGACGCCAGAACAACGCTGGACTCCAGAGACATGGACTCCGCATGATTTCTGAAGCTCTCCTTTGGGATGTGGCATCAAGCCATTGCAGCAGATTCTTCATTATCCATCGTTGGATTCAGGTGAAGGTAAGTCTGACAAAGGTAATACTTTCAGATACCCGAGTCTCAGGTTCCCGCTGAATTATTTTCTTATGAGATGGAGCAGCCCTAAAAGAAGCAGGTATACCATCAGTTGTTCCTGACTGCTTGGAAACACAACACAACTCAACTGACATAAAGATGATTATATACAAATGGTTTTCCGACACAGAGCGCTTAGGCCCATTTGATTCGAGTTGAGTGCTTACATTATTCAGCTTAATCCAGCTCTAAGGGGTTTGATTTCACCCAGCTTTCTTAAAACATGTATTTATGTATTTTAAAACACTAGTTTTGGACTAACTTACCCAATAATTAGATCTTTTTTTCTGTTGTCATATAAATGAGCCAGTGCGGGTTATACAGATCCCTTAGCAGCTGTCTTTATATAATATAAAACCTTCTGAAGATTTGGAAACACAATGGTTCAGTTTATTATAGACCGTCAACGACTGTTCATGATCACATGCTAGTAAGTTTGTATTATATGTGAATTCCTTAATGACTATTATTGATGTAAAATTAACCTGGGCAAGTTAAATACTTGTAAACACTTTAATCGTGTGTTAATTATATGATAGTGTAAAATTCACATAGCTGCTCCTTTGGAGTGCATATGAAAAAAAAATCTGTTTGTATATCCCCTCTTTCCAAGAAGGAGCACTGTAGCCCAGCAATCTTCAGTTCTGATTCATCATTCTGCAGGTTTTGATAGCTATACAGGCTTTTGCAAAACAAGAGAGTTTTTGAAGAGATGTCTGTTTGAATTGGGTTGTTGAAGCATTTAAACAACTAACACCTGCTGGACATTGAAAACAAAGGGATTGACGCATTGCATTGTGCCATGACGCATTACTCTGCTGGGTGTGATCACAGCTGACGAGGTACTGTTGCCATGAGAAGCCATGAAGAGGCAAAAAAAAAAAGTATGTTTTTCAGGAGAACTTTTCCCATAGTATCCCCCTGCCAGCAGGCTTTGCTCTCGTAGTGCAACTTGCTCCTATCTTTGCCCAAGACAGCAGAAGCAGGATTTGGTCCTAGGGAGCATCGGGGAGCCCTGGCTACTAATGATGATTGTATTTCTATACATTTTGGTTTTTGTCAGAAATTATCCATTGAACAATTCTTTAGATTCTTCTGGTTTCCCTTGTTTTCTTTCCAACACACAAGTCCCTTAAAAGATGCCAAGTGTGCGGTAATGCATGTTATGTAATTCCTGGCTTTTAATCTTGTGCCAGATCTCTTGTGGTAAACGTACCTGGATTAGTATTAATATGTAATGAGAGAGGCTTTTAAGATGACAATTATATTGCACATAACTTTTTCACAGCTAAATCTTTGATTAAGCTTTTTTTCAGCTTATTATATTTACTTGTTATGCTTTATAGCTTACATTTATTAGAAAGATTTTTGCTCTTGACCATCTGTTTTCTGCAAATTCTAAGATTTAGGCTTCATATTTTGGGAAAAACGAAAGGATTTCTACATAGTATTTGATAGGAAAATGCTGCATAGAGGATTTTTTTAGCTTACTTTTGTGTGCTTATATGTAGCCCCCAACATGGTTTTTAAAGTGCATCTCTTTGCCCTAATTAGATTGCTTTAAAATAAGGTTACCTGGTCAAACATAACAGCATTATCTCTTTGTCTTCCTGCATGTACAATAGATTTACCAGCATTATTTTGTCAAATTAAATTCCTCACATTTGTCTTTCAAGCCTCGTAGAGATACCCAGTAATGTTTCCTCAGTAAGAAATGGCACTTTGGATCTATTAGCTGAATGTTTATGCTTTACACAGCTTAAGTATTTCATGTTGGCTGTTGAAAGATGTATGAGATAAAACTGTAATGAATCGCTTCATAGTTCTGTCAGATGGCAGTAAACCTTGCCTAAGTCATACCTTTAGATGGCAGCAACATGCCACTTTATCACACAGAAGGATGGAATCAGAATGAGACAGAATCAGATGGATGTCTGGAAAACTAGGAGCAGAAAAAAATAAATAAAAAAGCCCAAAAACCAAAGGGGGACAGTTAGAGCTCATTATTTCTTTGATTCTGTAATCTCCATCATGTCTTCATCCAAATCTTTATTTGTAATAGGCTGTCTCTTGTGGTGAAGGAAAAAAAAAAACAACTTTTGATAAAGAAAGAATGATAATCCCAAAACTAGCACTTATTTGCTTGTCTGGTCTACGGTTTGATGTCTCTTCCAAGTAATTGAACTTGATGAATGCTGGCATTGTTTTTCCTGTGAACAAGCTCTGTCCTTTCAGCCCCATCTGACATATCTGGGCCGACTGTTATTTTCAGAACACAGTTCTGTACCTGTCTGTATGATGCATAGTTAAGGTTTCAATTGTGCTTATGCAATTTTTTCATGCTGTGAGATTCTGCCATGGCTTTTCTTTTTAATGTGGATGCTGATAGTCAGAAGTCAATGAATTAGAAAAAAATGTTTTCAGCTGATGGATGTGTTTTGCTTCAATATTAACAATATTTTCACATTTGCTACAAAAACAAGTTAAAATATTGTTGCAAAAATGTTTTTGTGAAATGTATGTTATGAGGGTTAGAGTTCCACAAAATAATGTAGCTATGCTGATCTATTCGATTATATCAATGTCAGCCGGATATATTCTGAGGTGGTACCTGTCATAAAAACAAAAGAAGCGTTCCAGGTGACCTACTTATTTTGTTACCGTCCTGTTAAAATTTCACATTGTCTCTCCTAGTTTTAGTTTGACATTAATAGACCACAAACAGCTGGTGACAGGATGGTTTGAATATTATAGTATTATCTATATTTAACAGATTACTTATAGCATAATTTGTAAATTAGGAAAAATTCTTCAGCATACCAACTGAGTGTGAATACCACAAGTGGCATATGAATCACAATTTGAGAGCTGTAGGCCTACATTCTTCATACTTTAAAGAAGGTAGTTCGGCAGGAGTAACTTTCTAACTTATTTATTTTTTGTTTTTTAGCTTGTGCAATTATCAAGGAACAAAGTAACCTTTACTTTTACATTCAAAATTTTCAATTTTGAATCTTGAATCTTTACAACTGGATTCTAAAGGATTTGTTCACAAACATATGGCCTGTGACTGCAATGATTGGTACAGTAATAGTAGTTTACTGTGTTGTTGCAGGCTGCTTTTTTAGCCCTGTTTGGGTTTTTAAACCTTTTTTGTCTTTTGCCTCTTCAGGCACTACCTAGACTGTTCCAAGGCATTTGGTTGAAAGTTAAGACGAGTAAACACTGGACAGTACATTCATAATTCCCAGAAATGAAAGGGAAGCACAGAGCAGGAATTAAAGGGAGCGCGAAACACCTATGAACTTAATTACCCAATGAATAATTAATGTTTGATTGCAGTGTTCCCTCAGGCTGTCAACACAAGATAATTTATCATAAGATTATGATTTATCACTAATTGCTTTGGCAAGAGGTTTATGATTCAAATAATTTGCTTATTAAATGCTCAAATTTTATTAAGCAACAAACTTTTGCGGAAAGCCGTATTGATTTCGCTGCCCCCACACCGTAATGGAGAGTGCCATTGAATGGCTTTTAATCAAGTGAGACGGTTGGGATTAAAAATAGTTGTTTGTTTAGACATCATGCAGACCTGCTTTCCATAATTTAGTGAAACAAAATGGATGATTATTCTAATGCATTGAGATGCATTTGACCCAGGGAATGACTTTAGCTCAGAGAGGTGCTTCAGAATCCTCGCAGCCAAGAAAAGCACAGCAGTGTCCTAAAGACTTAAGCTCCGCTTTGAATCATGTTTACTCCTCTAAGCTGAAATGCCTATTTAGATGAGGAGAATTTGAATTGTTTGTCTCTAGCATAATGAATGTTTGTTTTCTGTCTCAGAATCTTTGTGGAGCTGTCACTGTATCATTGCTGTGGGCCTGGAGAACAGGTGGTTTGTGCTTGGTACTTTCCACCAAGTCCACCCATGTATCTGTGTGTTAGTGCTTATTGTTTGAACTCTGTATGACCACAGTCAACTTCAGAATTTTCTGCTCTTATTTTGTCAGTTTCAATCTTTTACAAAATCAACACAAGGGACTTTTCCCCTCTATTTTCCTATCCACATATTTAAGTTATGTATAACTGTGACAAAACACAATCGGTTTGATAAACTGTAGCTGTTTATGTCAAAATGTTGAGCAATTTTTCCTACAGATTGTGTGATAATTTGATGTGGACCAGACTGTATGCTTTTGACAGCTTACTCTGGGTTCCAGGCAACTGGACTTGACAGAAGGAAGAGTGATTACAGTCATACCTCACCAGCAGGGGAAATACAGCTTCATTGAAAATGGACATTGGAGAATGCTGACCATTTAAATTTCTAAATGATTAGTTTACTTATGTTCCAAAATTAAACTGGCTATTCTTTTCATCTACAAATATTGATTATAATAGAGGATCTATTGTAAATAGGGTGCACATATTAGTTATGAGTTTGAAAGCTAGGTAGCTTAGCTCAGGGCTTTTCACCTTGGTCCAAGTCATTGTGCAGAACATAATGGGCTATTGGATCAACTTATGTTGAGTTTGGTGTCAACAAACATGGCAAATTTCCATATTTTTCAGCTGTTTCCAACAATTTACAATCTGGAAACGCCATGTTCATCTGAGCCACAAATTTTCGGAAACAAACCATTTCGGCAGGAGAGCCCCGTGCTAACAGGTGTAAGGTCAAACACAGGTCTGATCAGTGGCTGATTCATGGACGTAGTTTTAGGGGGGGACACAGGGGACATGTCCCCTGCACTTTTTCAAAAACCCGTTTTGGTCCCCTGTAACTGCCAAAAGCAATATTTCGCTACATTAAACAGAGATT
>JAVQJG010025520.1:0-30206 GCA_036024015.1 Craterocephalus amniculus
TCATTCATTCATTCATTCATTCATTCATTCATTTATTCATTCATTCATTCATTCATTCATTCATTCATTCATTCATTCATTCATTCATTCATTCATTCATTCATTCATTCATTCATTCATTCATTATGCTGCTTTTTCCAAATGAGGATCACAGGAATGCAAGATGCAGGGTACATCCTGGACAGATGTACAACATAAGAAAACATAAAATGAATAGATTTTATGATTCTTCGGTGGCATCGCTGTAGGCGTTTGTTTTTGCTTCAACAAATTAGATGAATAGAAAATAACCCTGAATACACACACGATTGTTTGGCCTGCATTTAAGATGTTTTAGAATTTTGATCAGAATAGGATTTTAAAAAAAGAAATTAAAGAAGGAGGAAGAAAGCAAGAAACAGATTTTGAAGGTAGTCAGAGAGGGGACTTTGGAAATTTAAAACATGTGTGATAGCAGCGTTATGATGTCATATAAATTACAATGAAATTTCTAACATGATGCAAAAATAAATAGATAAAAGGTATTGCAACAGTATTTTCTTTAAAATGCAGTATACCAAATCTATCTGAGTTTTCTGTTTATATTCCATATATACTGTAAGGATCACTGTCTACCACACAAGTTATTATTTGAGAGATGCTGGAACTAATTTGCAGTACATAATAAAAGAGGGAAGCCACTGTGCACACCACTGTGTGTGCAGTTTCATTCCTTTATTGTGCTTCAGCTATTCAGTGATGTTTTTCATCTTTATGACTGAATGAAAAATAGATCATTTAAAGTGTGGGCACAAAATCATTTGCATGTTACAGTAGAATTAGCATATTGAGAATTGACTTCAGACATATTTATCTCTTAAATAAGTGTTTCTAGCACTTTGAAGGACATGGCAGACTAATAGTTTGTTGAATCTAACCCTCATTTTAACCTATGTTCAACCAAACATGAAATATCATGAAATACCTTTTACAGTTTATACAGATCTGTGTCCCCACAACATAAGAAAAGCAGCCACTCAAACAAACTCCATTCACATCCCTTGCAAACATCACTTTAGCCTCTCTCTGATATTGATCTTGACAGGTATCGCAGCTTGAAGCAGTTCAATGTGGACATCTGCCAGACATGTTTTCTAACCGGCCGCACAACCAAGGGAAAGAAGCTGCACTACCCCATCATGGAGTACTACACCCCAGTAAGGAAAGCATTATCTGCCACTGCATCTGAATACTAATTCAGGTCTCTGGGGAAAGATAAATCTCAGCTCAACTCAAAAGTGAAATACATACTCCTTACTCTTGGTTCCTGCTGCCAGACGTGGATTAGAGGTCTAATCTACTGCGAGGTCTCTATCATCGGATCCAGATCTATAGTTTGCATATAAGTACCACTCAGTTATTCTTTTTGGCTGGAATAGTGCACACTTAAGTGACATTTGGAGTACAAAACACAGATAAGACCCCAATCTGAATTTCATGAAGTTAAAATCTTTCTAAAGGAGTGTTTAAGCTTATTGACATGGCGCCAGAATTTCTAATCAATTACAAGTTGTAAAATGTGGCTAAAGGCCATGTGTACAGTGGAAAATATTTCAAAATAGCAGGATATATTTACCCAACAGCATCATTACATTACTAATATGGAAGGGCAGGAGATAATGAGCAAAAAGTAGAGAAAAGAGGAGAGACTTTAAAAGGAATAGAAAGCTAAAGATGGATAAAAGAGGGAAAGGTCTGTAAGTTAAAAATGGAGGATGAGCTAACTTTGGGGCAAGCAACCAGGAATCCTAAAGCTGTGCAATTTGTCTTTCTCCCATCTACACTGTTGTGCTTCAACCTCTCCTCATCACCCCCCCGTTCACCCGCCAACCCTGGCAACTGCAGACAACCTCAGGGGAGAAGATGAGGGACTTTGCCAAGACTCTGAAGAACAAATTCAGGTCAAAACAGTACTTCACAAAGCACCCACAGAGAGGTTACCTGCCGGTGCAATCTGTGCTGGAAGCAGAGAGCTCAGAGACGTGAGTCCCACAACACACAGCTTCTCTTTGTGTCGGCTCTCCTGTCATCTGTCTCTTTAGTTGCTCCTGTACATACTGCTGCTGTTACATGCTAATCATCACGCCGAGTCACTGGAAAAGTTTAAAGCAGGGCTCCTCAACTGGCTGCAGTTCTGCAGGTTTTCAATGCATCCAAACAAACCTGACTCAAATGAAATGGATCCGACAGCTCGTGAAGTTCTGCACAATGACTGTTTTGCAGCAGGGAAACATTGAAAACCTACAGCCCTACAGACTACAGCCCTGCAGGACAGCATGGAGTAACCGTGGTTTAAAGACTTACTTGCAGACTTACTCATGAGAACTCACCGTAACTCAAGCACTTCGCTCAGATGAGTCTCATAAAAAGAAAATAAGACAGCAACAGTGGAGCCAGTGCAGAGTTCATGGTATCCACATGTATACTGAGACTCTTGAGATCCAAAAAGTTATTTTCATGCTGGTTTTCATACCAGTATTTTGGTTCTGCCGTGGTAAAGCAGTCTATGCATGCATAGGGTCAGCCTCACAGCGATTCTGTGGACCTTTGTGGACTTGTGCAGATGGCAAATTTTACTTTGCACAAGACATAAAAATATTGGACATAGTAAACGTGTCTTGAAGCAGGGATTCAGGCATCAAAGACACACATGATGATTTAACATGTCCATGTTTTGCCTGATTCTGTCACTGATACGATCATCTTTTATTGCCTCAAATATTCTAATATATCTTATATTGCAAAGAACAAAAGATAAATGACTCTCTACAGCTAACATTGAGCTCCAATCATTGTTCAAACATAGAAGACCTGAAGAACTGTTCTAAGATCAGAGATCTATTTATTCACATACATCTAACCTTCCAAGCCCATTGTTATTGGCATGTTCAATTCTTTTAAAAGTTCAACCAGTCAAAGAGGTAAGTTAGTAGTTAAAAGACAAAAGCTGAGTTACAAATGGACATTTAACCAGCGCAAAATCAAAACTGCATTAGATAGCAAATAATAGAAAGAGTCAGTTGTACTGATATTAATGAACCTGTTTTTCACCTGCTGTTTTATTGAACTGCAACGTTAATGGTGCACAACATGTGCTGCATTGATTTTATTTATAGGAATATTTTAGTGCCTATTCAATATGAACATACTACGCCTGAGGCTGTCTCTTGTATGTTGAACTGGTTCTGATTGTCGTCATGCCAATCTAGCCAATGCAATTTTTATCTCAGCATATACAAGATACAACCCAAATTTAGAAAAAAAGTTGAAACGCTGTATATGTAAATCTTATAAAGCCACCTTTTACTCCCAACAGAAAAACACAGTGTTTTAGATTTTGGAACTGAGGTATTTTTGCATTTCCTGGGAAACATTAGCTTATTTTGAATTTGATGGCATCATTATATCTTCGAAAAGGCCGATCAGGGTCAATAAAAAGCTAGAAAAATAGGTACCTCAAATAAAAAGAACAGCAACTAGAAGAGCATTACACCATTAATTAGTTTATTGGCAACAGATCAGAAACATGTCTGGGTATAAAATTAGTATTTCAGAGAGGTAAACACTCCCTAATGCTTTTAAAACATGTATGATTCTCTGCTGGTAGTCACTGCATGGGCTCAGGAACCCTTCCAGAAATCAGAAATGCATGTGAACACTGTTTACCATGTCAGCCACATGTCCACCGCGTAGGCGTAGCCAGATGTGCGCATGACCCACCAACCCTTCTATTTTCTCAGTGGAACACTGTTTTTTGTTTCAAAGTGTTAAATTCTTTATAGAAACTATGATCGCCATGTCCTGTGGACTAGAGTGGCGCGGGACTATCTAACTCATGATCACCAATTAGTTCAAAAGCTTTCATCTCTGATGCCATGGCAGTACATCGGTGCATCTGTGAAGGCACCATCAATGCTGAATTTCAGAAAGACAATGCCATTGCAGCAGCATGGCATCACAGGATCGTCTGGGTGTTCAACTGACCTGTCTGCAGTGCAGACCTTTCACCAGCATGCAACATTCGGAGCATCATGAAAATAAAAAACCCAACAAAAAAGGCCCAGCACTGTTGAGCAGCTGGAATCTAGCATCCAACAAGATGTTGGCAACATCCCTCTGCTAAATCTCCAGCAAATAGTCTCCTCTCTTCCCATGTAATATAATTAAATGTCAAGTTAGGTTTCAGTTATCACTTTTTTGACCATATCTGAACAAGAAAGAGCAGCAATGTGGCTTCAGAATAGTGGTTTCAAAAACCAGCCTGTCAGTAAAATTTTAATTTGGCTTCTCTCTTTAAGACTTCTGTCAGGTGTTGACTTTACTCCTTTTCTTCTCAGACCATCCTCGTCACCCAGGCTGCCCCATGCAGACACACACAGCAGGATTGAACATTACGCCAGCAGGTATGTGCCTCACAGAGCTGCACAATGTATCCAATAATTACTGTGCAGCAATTTCCCCTTTTTCCACTTTCCCCTCTCCGAATGGTCTCTCTTTTTTTATATTCGTTCCATACCACTTCTGACTTTTCTCTTCTCCTACCTTCTTGCTCCCTTCCCCTGAAGTCTGTGCTGATTGTGTTATTGATTTGGCTGTGTTGTGTACAGTACTCTGGCCAGGATAGAGGCTGCACTGCCCAGCAGTTTCACCTCGCTCTTATTATCCACACAAACAAACGAGCAGAGCAGTTTGGGTTTGTAAGTTTGTATGTGTGAATGTGTGGAGGTTACCGAGGTTCAACATGCCTAGCGGCCTGTCACTTGCTGGGGCGGTGAGCCCATTGGTCACCTGGGAGATGTCTGTGTGGATTAGTGTCCATCTGACAGGTTATAAACTCCCCGCAGCTCTGCACTGTGGCCAGAGCTGGACACATACATCCCGTTCCGATGAGCCTGCAGTGCTTGAATGGGAGTGGGGTATTCATGTGCTGGTAAATGTCCCATTGTGTATCCCCTCCCTCGGGCTCTCACACACTTTACACCCTGCCAAAACAAAAACAGCATACACATGACAGAGCAGGCACAATTGTCCTCTTTACTCCTCCTTGTCCCCTTGTTTGCCTTCTTTTCTCTTTATCTTTGATCCCTCTATTCCATTGTCTCCCTCCACAACATTTATTTGCATGTTGCTTTCTCTATTCTTGCCCTTTTATTCTTTGTTCTTTAATATATGTTTGGTCACATTTATAATTATAGTTAGAGAAAAATGTATTATTTAATTAATGATTAATTTTTAACTGCATCAATACCATTGTTGCCATCTTTGTGGAGCTTTGTGTAGCATAAAACTGAAATAACAATGCTTTATTCTTCTAAGAGCTCCAGACTACAAACATTTAGTCGCATTTAATCACCAATTTTTGAGACTTGGCAACATATGCTGCTTTTACAACTCGGAGCACCGCTACACCTCGGAAAAGTGCTCGATTTTTTGGGGATTGCTTTTTGTTTTGTTTTTTGTTTTGCTTCTGTTTTTCCCATTGTCAAACATCTTGCGGATCACCAGGAAGGAGCTAGAATCTGCGTGTCGTCTTTTGTAAATGAGAGACGGGAGAATTGACACGAGGCTGGATCAGTCATAATAACAACACGAGTGAGAACAATTAAAACTGCGCTTCTCCTCGTCTGTGTGTTGGTAAAGGAGGCCGCCCGTCTCTCTCACTTCACTCAGCCTTTTGAACTATAGTTTATTTTCAAAAGAAACCAGCATTCAGGCGCTTTTGTGACACACCAGTCCTGAATTAATGATGAAGTAGAAGAGTCATGCAGGTGTAATCAGTAGGCAGAGATTTCCTCCTCCAGACATCAAACAGTCAGTTTATCAGGTAAAATACTGCAAAGCAAGGAGCATTGTGGATTCCTTGCTCCACCAATGCTGTGGCCAAAAGTCTTGGGGAAAAATGTGTTTCCTGACCTAACCCAATAGTTTAAAGATCACACGTTTCCCTCATCTTAGAGAGCTTGGAGAGGGAGATGAAATGTCCCTGTTCACCTCATTGACATTTTCTAAGAGCAAAGTGATTGTCAGAATCCAAAACACATTGTAGTAATTCCTTTTGTCTGACTGCGTGATTAAGGGAGCTGTACAGTGTCTTGACAGTGATGGAGAACTGTAATCTGTTTCACCACCTGTCAATCATTGTTACATCAATGTGCGAAGATGTGTATAATTGAATCATACTGCTGAGGTGATGCTTTAAAACCCAGAACAAAATGTCAATTGGCCAATCACAAAGACAGACTACACCACCTTAGATGTGTGGAACTATGAGGCTCAGACCTGACGTGCCTCATGTCATCTTGATTTTTACTCAACAGCTGCTGCTGTTTGGCCAGCTGACATCCTCAGCATACCTGACAATAGGAGTTCTTGAATTAAATTGAAAATGAAGAAGACTTTATAAATCTTCTGAAGGGAGCTATTTATTTTAGAGATTATTAATTGTCCATTGTGTCGTACAGGAAGGGGGTGGCTGTCATCTTTCTGTCTTGCTACTTGAAGAAGCCTCTGACTGAATGCATTCTGTTGTTTCCTTTTTATTGTGTAGAGGCTGTTTTTGGGTGTAAATTATTTTTAGAGGCTTGTTAACAAAAACATTTGAATGTCCCATGTACAGATCTTTTCATTTACTGAAACATGTCCAAGTTTATCCTTTAGCTGCTCTTAAATGAACGTTTGTTGGAAATATTTCTGACGCCAAGATTAGTTTGTCCTTTAATCCTTTCTGGGAAAATATGTCAATTTGTTCATTTAACATTTATTCATGTTTTTTAATACACTCTTTACTCATCCAGCTATTCTCACATGACACCAGCACTTACATGGAGTTTATTTTCATAGCGATATTATAGCAGCTTTGACTGGATTCTGTAGTTATTTTTCAGGCTTTAGTTAACTGTGTTGAATAACATTACACGCTATCACAGGGCTGAACCTTTAAATAACGACTTTTGCAATATACATATTGATGTGTAAATCCACGCAGCTTCCAGTGTGCATGTGTGGTTTCGTCTGAGTGTGAATGGAAAAATAAAATGTATGAGACCGTTCTAATTTTTTTCTTTCCTTTTTTTTACTGCGTCGTTGAAAGACTCGTGGTTCATTCCTCTGGTGCATAAATGAATTACACAGATTTCTGAGTATTAATGCTCACACATTTAATCACACGTATAAAGGAATGGTGCGAGCTTGCTCATTTACTGACATGATCTAAGGAGCATTATAATGGGAGAAGGCACTTCTTGATGTGGTGTTTTACCTGTTCACTGACAGCATACAGAACATCTTCTTTCTTTGTTTCTTTCTTTCTCCCACCTCTCTGCCTGGCAGTTTAGAGATTTAAAAAAGGACATTTCTTATTTGAATTTCTTCCCAGTCTCAAACATAACTCGCCACTCACTTTGAACACTAATGGAAAGTCAAGCTGATATCAAAATACTGGCTATCATTACTGACAGCACAGTGTGTTCAAAATTCTTCTCTTGGGGTGACACATTATTACAAGTGTATGTATGCCTGCTCATGTGTGTCAAGGTGCCCTTCTCTGAATGAATAGGGAAGTACCTAATCTATTGCAATGAAGCTGTGGTAGAATTTGAAAATAAAGCCCTCCTTTTGTTGCTTTTGTCTTGCTGTCTTTAAAAAAAAAAAAGATTTTAAAACTAAAGAGTTTTTCATTTTGGACCAATATGATTACTGGAGATTTTGAGTCTTGTGGTTGGCCATTTAAATTACAATCTTCTGAAATCTTGTTTAGGAGTTTTGAATAGTCTGACCTCAAAGGACAGACTATTTGATGTCTGATGTTACAAAAATCATTTCTAGTTATGTCAAACACAGAAACATCATCTGTGTCTTTTGCCCTCTACCAGTAACTCTTGCCCTCTTTTGCATCGATGCAGGACTTAATGCCTTTCATCATCACAGCTGCTTTGACATGTGGAGGGAAAAGGATAAGATAGTAAAAAGAAAAATAAACCTCTTTGAGTTCTGGTAGGATTTTACCTCAGAAATCCTCACTCTCTCTCATTTCTCATTTCCCCTCACATTTATTCAAGAAGCTAAACTCCTACGGAAACCACTTCTTCCTATTACCTCCTGCCCTTTGCTTTCTCATTTGCTGTTGTCCCTGACTGAGTTTTGAAGTTTGCGGAGCCTTTCTGATGAGTAGTGTCACAGATTAAATTATGAGCTGTTAGGTTCACAGACCAGGCCCCTGTAACAGGACATGGATAAATCCTGAGTTTTTCAGTGTTATGGTCTCACTGGAAAATGGAGAGAAATTGGATGCAGAGGGGATGCTTCTACCAGCGCCTACATCAATCACCCCTCCATCTTGTAGTATTTCTACTCCTTCAACTGACAGCTCAAAGCAAAAGATGATGCTGTGCGTAGGGGAGTACAAAGAATGCTGCTCCTAAGATTTAAGACCGTTTTTAATGTAGCGAACGTGTGTATACATTTGTATCTGTGGCTTGTCTCTCTATAATAGTTAATTACCATGCTTAAGGGAGAAATCTTCACTCTGACCAAGAACTACTTCCATATGTGATTTAATTAAAACCTTCTGGCCTTTTCACTTTCATTGTAACCAGTTTCAGTATACATGTGCTTAGACTATATTTTCCCCCTGTCCTGCTTACACTAAAAGCACCGTGGATGAATGGTCATTGCATTCACCTGGATAGTATTCATGTATGTGGAGTGGTCACAAGAAAAATATTTCTCATCTTTCTGCAGTTGCATGAGGGACTTTTGTGGCTACTGTTACAGCCTGGTTCAACACCTACAGCCAAAAGGGAGAAAGAAACAAGCTGGTGTTATACAAGAAATATGTTTTATTAATAAAAACAAAGTAAAACATGTGAAATCAATGATGTGTGAGCATGCATGGATGTATGGAAATGTTGAGCAACACAAACCAAACCAGGACATAAATCATGCCACAACTTCACAAGCTCAGGTGATCTTCAAGCCAGCCTGGGAGACACACCCAGTGCAGGCTAGTGGGCATAAACATGAAAACATGTTAAACCCATGACAGCAACCCTGCAGACTGGGCAGGAAGCCCCTAATGTGATGGGTCCCCATGGTGGGGCCATCACATTATGAAGCTCTGAATGATCTTAAATTTGCCAAGCTGTGACCTCGTACTAATGTGTGCAACAACAAATGCAACGAAAAAACACAAATAAAAACTCAGGAGTAATTTTGGAAGATACGAGAGACAAGCAGTAGCTAAACCACCTCTAGTTCACATTTAAAATACTGTTTTATCCTGGTAACACCCATTATTCTAATCAACAAGCCTAAACAACATACACTGATGGCAGTGAGATACAGACTTTGGCTTTCTCTCTATTACAAACTGCTAGCATGCAGTACCTTCTTCTAAAAGACCCCTCATTAAAATACTGGATTTTAATTCAACCATTCATTAGTGTGGTTAATGAATGATTGATCTACCCGCTGATCCTTAACCCATTTGCCCCATTTTAGTTTAATATTGAACAAAAGCAGTGATTAATGCCTATTGGGTTTACTCTCTCAGGACTACACGTACACACAGGTTTTTCTATAGATCAGCAGATCTCCTTTGTCAGCTGAGTCATGTTCACCAATAATAGCAGTTTTCACTTAATTGTTGCTTATTCAATTATATGTAAATCTCCCATCTGAAAAACAAAAGTTGTGATTGTCGTATATTCATGTTCACCTTATTATTCTTTAGAAATGTAATGCAGAAGCCCGACCAGTTTGGGAAGAGTACATTAGTTTTACTAAAACTGCACTTTTAGCTTGCTAGAAGCTAGAAAAATAACTATGTGGAATTTTTGGACATGTAGATGTTATGTATTTTAGAGGTAAGGTCATGGTAGCTGTAGAGAACCATCTATCACACGATACACCAAATGAACAAAAAGACAGTTGAACTGTCTAACTCAGCAATTTAGAAAACCATTTCTTGAAGTCTTTTTATATGTTAAAGATTTTAAATACTCCAAGACGTAACTTTGACAGATTTTATGATTTAATGAGGTGGCCCCTAACGACGGGTTATTCGGTATTCGTCTTGCATACGGCCTCTTATCTGAACTCTCTCAGGCAAAAAAACTGTCCAGTTTTGACTCTTGTCTTAGTCTTTGCATGGCTCTTTTCTCTCTTTCTTTGTCTTTGTTCCTCCAATAATGTCTTCTTGTGTTTCTTTGCTGAATCAGGCATGGTGTGCGTTCATAATGGATAGTGTGTTTATATCTAGTTGTTAATGAGTGACGCTGTGCCATAAACTGCTATCCTGCAGTGGAGTGATTTGCCAGGACTGAAAAAAAAGTACAGTTTCTCAGCCTCAGGATGCTGCTGGGCAACAACACACAATAAATGTAAATAATACAAGCACACATTTAAAGTCATTAAAGTATATTGCGCTACTTTTAATACACTGTTATATGGATGGTACAGAGGTTTTACAAACCTGTGTATCACATATGATCAATTTGGCATTATGCTGTATGGTTAAAAGTTCTTGGTTGGACTTTTCCAGTTCACAATGTCCTTATTTATCCCATCAAGTACTGAAAAACCTGTTTTGTTTTGCTTTTTTGAATTTTTTTCAAATAAAGCACTCTCTTTAGTGTTTTATGTTGATGCAACTTAAAGGGACTATACCCGATTTCACGTACGGCTAGTTTTAGCGTGACACTCTTTCTCTGCCAGGTTAATTTTCGGAACGTCCAGACTCCGATGAGCCAGTTATAGCGTTCCTCTAGTGATCTGGTATTAAGTTACGAATGTTGAACCCCTTAGCCAAGAAAAAGCGTCACACAAAAGCTAAAAAAACTAGCCACTATCGCTAACTAAGCTATCTGACGTGAAATCGGGTATAGTCCCTTTAAAGAGCAGCCTGATAATTGCTGCCATGCATTGTTTTTTGTCCTGGTAGCGCTGTCCTTGGTCCTGAAAATCTGCTCTGCCTCCTCACAGGCTCTCTCTCACTGCAGTCGCTGTCCGTGGTGCTGGACAGCAGCAAATTTCTAAAAGGCTTTTTACTGCCTGCATACCAGAAGACAGTGAACAGTTTTATTCTCTCTCCTTGTGGGCTTTTTATAGCTTGTACTCCAAGCCAAGAAGAATTTCTGCTATTCTGCAGTCTTGTTAGATTTTTTCGGGACAGCTTGTTGTTCAGTTGCGGTTAGTAAAAAGGCCAGAGGGCTTATCCACGCTACCTTAAAGCAAAATCGCGGAGATTGTGTGCTGTAACAATGACTTTGTGGCAGCATATCCCCCCAGTGTGTGATAATATTGATGTCCTCCTATATTGCATTTGTTATGACTCACTTTCTCTCCTGTGGTTTTTCTTTCTGTTTGTGTGCACTTGCGTTTATACTTCACATGGTGTTCCTTGCCATATATGTCCGTATGTTTGTGCAGATTGGCAGAAATGGAAAACCAGAATTGTTCATTCTTCACGGATAGCCTGTCTCCTGATGAAAGCTTGTGAGTATAACGCCACCCACGCACAACACAACAACCCCCCTGATTACAGCTGCTGTTTTGTATGTGTACTCGTTCCCCCTGAGACACCAACTGTTTCTGTGTTTGTGTGTGTGTGTTTGGGTCTGTATGTGTTTGAGTATTAGAGAATGACCGGGTGATCACATAAATAATCAGCCACATAATGAGAATGACCCACAGAGAGCAGTGTGTGCGTACACTCCCCCTTAATCATCCTCGGGTCTGTGGCCGTATAGGAAGCGTGTTTGTAGAAGCCGACTGAGAGGGGATAGCAGCGAGAGAAATTAGGATGTTTTGATGTGAATGTGGCAGTCATTTCTCATTGTGAGTGTGGAGAGTCTGCATCTCTGCATCCTATTTTTGTTGACATCACTGTGAGCTGTCATAAATTTTATCCTGTGAGTTTTTCTGTTCGTTGCTCATTTAATTTAAGGCTGCATTTTCAGAAGCCTTGTGCAAAGTGTTCTGAGACCCATTGTGCTCCAGGTGTGCATTGTGAAATGTGCTCATTATTTCTTATCATGGGAGTTTTTGATGTGTGTACTCAAAGTGGTGACTGTGATTGACATCACATAAAGACCTAGTTTTCAGGGCTGGGTAATTCCAATGCTTTGTAGCAGAACAACAGTTTTTAACGCAGGCATCCGGACTCCTTTTAGCCTGCCCTCTACATCTTTGCTGTCATGTGCATGTATGAAGAGAGCTGCTTGAATAGAAATTTGTGACAAAGCATGTTGCTTTAATTATTAAAGTATTTGCATGAATGTCAGGATATAATTCTGCTCCTTAGAATCTTTATAAGCATGGCATTCAACTTCTTGCGTGCATGAGTAGCAGTGTTGCTTCCTGCCCTTGTGGCCTTATATTGTGTTATTATTCTGCAAAACTCTTTGTCTGTCAGTGTCAGTGCCTCTCTATTTTTATGTGCTGCATAGCTCTGTGTATGCCGCTGTGCTATCTATGCCTCTGCTGGTGTTTTGCTTGGTGTCATGCTGTTTTCTGTCCTGAACCATGCTGTTAGCATGCAGAGCCTTCACCCTCCACCTGTGTACATCGCTCAGAGTTCCTGGTATTTATTGGCAGGTTACTGAAAAAACTACTTAAAACCTTTAGTCAACAGGCCTAGTGTCATAAATGACCTGGAAATATTCTTACATCTACTCAGACTAATACATCACTGGCAGTCTGAACCCAAGCCTTTGAACAACCCTCCTCATTTTTTTATATAATTTTTTGATTTGATAAGATTTTTTACATTGAAAAAATAATGATTTTGACTGGTCATTTAAATTGGCTACTCTTGCATAGAAGTTAAATAATAATGATTTGGATATAAATTTGAAAAAGTTGATGTCATCAGATGAAAGCACAGATGACCAGAGGAGCCCCAGTTTACAAAGAAATGTGTGAAAAATCATTGAAACAAGGATTTTTCTCAAGAACAACTGGAAAAAAACTTGCATATTCTCCTTTATGATCCATAATATCATTAAATGATTCACAAAATTAGAGAAATTTCAGTGCATAAGGTCAAGGATGGAATCCTAAGTTGGACACCCACTATTATTAGTAGCTGAAATAATAATATAGGCAACTGAGTACTGCGGGAAACCTGTCGTAAAACAGTAATAAACCGAGGTACTGTATATTCTCAAATGCCATTTAAAACTTTAATCCTCAAAAAGAAGTCTTAACTCTGTTCAGAGCCAAAATTGACCCATCTGGTCTCAGAAGTATCCGGGATGGAACATCACATCGTTGGAGTGTGTATTGTGATCAGATAAATCAGTATTCGGAATCTTTGCTGGAAGAAATGGACTCAAAGTGCTTTGCATCAAATATTAAAAGAACAATCCAGAGTGTTATTAGTGAAAAGTCCAAAAGCCCAGCTCTGTGATCATATGCGGTTGCATAAGTGCCCAGGGCTAAGCTCATTTACACCTCTGTGGCAGCAGCATTAATGCAGAAAAGTTGATTTAGATTTTTCCAACAAGACAATGCAAAGCTACAATCTGCACAGTCTACAAAAAAGAGGCTGTGAGGGAAGTAGAGGGAAATGGCCTGATTTGACCGCAGTCCTGAACTGGTCCCAGGTTTGGGTAAACTAAGGACACTTTTGTATGAAGAATGAAACAAAATAAAACCTACAATAAAGCACCTGAAATCCTAGAAGCTAGAACTTCCTTTAAGAAAGGCAATATTTAAATATTAAGTTCCTTTTATCATTTTAAGCAAGATCTTGTTTTTATTCACATCTTTTACAGTTACAGTTATAAGGTTATTAGCGCCCCCTTCAGCAAGTATCACAACACATAAAAGCGCTTTTTTGTGCCTGTTGAGGGTTTCAGTTCTTGTCTGAGGGTTTTTCTGCTTTTTTTTCCCCCAACATACTTCTAGTTCTGTTAGATTTTCTTGCCATCCTGAGTGCATTGCTCTTTTCAGGTCCAAATCTTTTTGATTTTTTGATTTGTGAAACTAAGAGGTCCACAGCAGAGGTCCACAGAGTCTTCAGATCACCCCACTTGAGATAGTCCAACCTGGATTTTAATGTTTGTTCAAGATTATTACTCTGTTGTTGAGTCATTCTCTTCTCATGCTGAGCAATTTTACAGTTGCTGTGTTGTTTGGTCATAGACATTGCATGCTATGACTAATGCATTCTTCTTGATCATTATCAATAATAAATGATAATCTTCATTTATTGAAATTAACAGCTGTTACTTTAAAAAGAAATATGGCCTAAAATTCCTATTTTGATTTAATCAGTCTAGAGCACAACTGTATCCAAAATGCATCGTAGTAAGTTATTTTGATTTTCAGAGCTGCATACTGTGTTGGATGAGTCTGTAGCTGCTCATGTCGGGACGTTAAATATTTGATTATCTAAGATAAAAGTGGTCAGAGCTCCAGCATGTTCAGCCTTAGACTTTTTCACGGTGCTCGTTTTCTTTTATAAACTTTAAATTTTTAAAACACAAAATCTCTCTCTTCATCTTTAACTTCATGCTCTTTGGCGGTCAGTTTTACTACCAGCTGGAAAGAAAATATAACCAAACTTTTTTCTTGTTCTTGCAGTTTTCGTCAATAAAAAACTAATATTGGAAAAATACATTCAAAACCCACACACACAAATATATACAAAACCTATAACTTCCTTTAAACATCTATTCAATAAGGTATTTTTCTTTGCAGGCAAAACGATTATTGCATAACATAAAGTGGCAAATAACTGTCGTTACATTGAGATAATCGCTGAACATTCAAAGATCCATTTACTGTTAACAGCCTGAGGTCTGCTGTCACAGATCTGCACATTAACTTCTGTTCCACAGTCAAAGAAGTGTTTATCTCTTCTGGCAGTGTATTGTGTTGCAGCCTAGGATGCATCTTCCAGTTTTAATAAACATAAGAGGGACAGTGGTCTGGTGAGACAGGTTTATTACAGAGCATTTAGTAAATGGACTGTGAATCGCTCACAGTGTCACGCTATCCCACCTGGCAGCGTCCTTTCTTGTTTTGATGCATTTCATCCTGTAACACCTGTCCTCGTCCTGCTCGCCTTGCTTTGGCTTGTCTGCTCTGCCGTGCCATTGGCTCTGCTTTGTGCTGCTGGTGGCTGTGTGCTGGTGGCTCAGTGTGCTGTCTCCTGTGTGGGGGACTCAGGGATGAAGATCAGTACCTCCTGCGTCACTCCAGCCCAGCCCTGGACCCCGACTCACCCTGCGGGCAGCACATGCTGTTGGCTCACCTGGAGC
The DNA here is from genome assembly GCA_036024015.1 of Craterocephalus amniculus. Classification (NCBI taxonomy): domain Eukaryota; kingdom Metazoa; phylum Chordata; class Actinopteri; order Atheriniformes; family Atherinidae; genus Craterocephalus; species Craterocephalus amniculus. The sequence goes on from JAVQJG010025520.1 coordinate 15,306, forward strand.
ACCAGGACAAGGAGCAGCTCCAGCGCACCCTGGCCCGCCTGGAGAACGAGAACAGGTCTGTAGAGATCACTCTGCACAAGCGTAATTCAAGTATGTATGTGTTCATCTGGATGTTTTACTCTTTTTCAGCATGCCTGCTGAAATTTGAATAACCTCCTGCTGGGAGTAAACACGCTCTTGCTGGATATCTATGTGAGCAACCTTCAGACACTTAGCTGCTAGTTAAGTCTGTAAATTAATGTGATAACATGAAAGTCATGTAAATAAGGCTTCCGTGACCGTTCATCTGTGTTCTGCAGAGGGGAATTGAAAAACTCATTATGGTTGGTCTGAAACAAGTGTAAAGCATGTCTGAAACATGTTCCTGTTTTAATTTAAATTTATTTGCTTGAGGCTCAGACATTTTCTATAAATGAAAGAAATTCATTTTTCTCCTTTCCACTTAATTGGTTACCACAGGCATCTTTTATGGGAATGACTCATGTGAATAATTTTCTTGTCTCCATGTTGCCTGACCTTTGTAGACCCTCAGCAAAATGCCGCCACATATACACACATGAACTTGTGCCCTTTGGGTGTCTGAAACCTTGACCCACTTTTGTTTCTCTGTGTCCCCTAATGTAGCGTGCTCTCTGGTAAAAGGTTCTCCTTTAAAAATGACTAAAGTTGCTTCTTTTACAGTAGCATCGTTTTCTGTGGCATTCATGTTGTTCGCATTAATCAGTGTTACTGGGATCAAATAAAATTCCAATATATAAATAGATATTTTATATTAGTATGTGTTTGATGACTCATACTGGGTATTTGGGAAAAACTGGTATAGACAATAATCATCTACTTAGAGAATCATGTTTAAATATTTAGTTGATAATACACATATGGTATTTCTGTGATATGGTCTCTGATAATTAAACTAAATCATCACTGTTTTATTTGTATCACTGTATCTATTTTGAATAATTGATCGTAATTCAGTTGTCAAAAAGACACGTGACATACGCACAGGTGTATCTGCCGTCCATTGCTGATAGTAGCTCCAGAGGTGATACCTCTGATACCAAGATGAAGGCTGCTGTTTTAAAATCTGTGATGTTTGAGAGGAAATTCATATTGAGATTAATCAGACAATAAATTAATTAAAAGCAAACTCATATGAAGTTAATTCACATAATTCTTATTGTTTTTTTGCACTTTATTTGAGTGGGTTTATTTTTAGTAAGCTGGGGTCTAGAGAAATTGTCATTTCTGAATCTTGTTAATGTAAGTTTATTTCTTTGCAACGTAGGATTATAATTTGCACAACAATATTATACCAGTATTACTTTTCACTGACAGTAACTTACAAAAGTATTCCTGGGCCCAAGCAGTAACAACATTATAAAACTGTTTTGAATGGTGTAAGAATCATAAATATACTTTTGCTTACGTTTTGCTTGAAACTTGTTTCAGTTTCTTGAAATCGCTTTATACTATGTACCATTGGTGATAAGATATTAGATGTTGATTATTATTTCTTCATTTTACTTCATTGTGTTATTTTTATGAAGACATGCTCTGAATATCCTTTTTAATATTTCAAATAGTTTTTATTTGCATTACTTTAGGTTTAGTGTTGCACATCCTAATGGAAGTTACATATTTTTCACAAAAGTGGATTATTACACTAGTACTTTGTCATTTCAGCTTCAGATTTATTTGTTTTATAGACCCTATAATTAATTTTGTGCGAAAAGAAGATATTCTGAACCCTGATTTCCCAGGAGGAAAATAAATGGAACTTTAAATAATCATATACAAATTAACCTTTTAAAATGTCTCCAAAGAGAATTATGCATTTGCACCTTTCCACCCTATGTTCTGTGTTGATATTTGCAGATGGGGTGAAATTGTCCTAATGAAGTGATTCTGAAACACAAACTGTTAAATTATAATGCGTAGGTGCATTCCTCTGTGTGCCAGGTAGGAGGTAGATAAATATCCCCAGTGGTTAATTTGTTTTGTGTGCTGCAACAAATTTTCTTTCATTTTAATTAATTTTCTTCCATCTGTCCTCCACTGTGGGCCTCAGGGTGCTGCAAGGCGAGTACAGGCGGCTCAAGTGGAAACATGAAGAGGCGGCATCAGTTCCCATGCTTACTGAGGCTGGAGAGGACGGGCTGGGCTCGCCCACTGAAGGAGGCCAGCAGGATGAAGAGCTACTGGCTGAAGCGAGGGTCCTTAGACAACATAAAACACGGCTGGAGACCCGCATGCAGATTCTGGAGGACCACAACAAACAGCTTGAGTCCCAGCTGCGCAGGCTCAGGGAGCTGCTGCTACAGGTACAATGTTGCGCCTTAAACAGTACAAAACAGCCTTTTTTTGTGTATGTCCACTTCAAATTTCATAGATTTTAAAATTAGCTAATGTAATATTATTCTGTACGCACAATACTTATATTATCAAGACTTACCACGTAATGCAAGATACTTATACAGTATTATAAATTCTAACAATTTCTCATGCTTTGTTTGTGTGTCCCTTGTAGTTTTCTTAGTTTCCCTGAAAAAGATTAATATATATATGATCTAGTAGTAATATATTCATTCTGTTGCATTCAGTGACTTGTGTCAATTTCCCCAAAAGGGCTGCTCCATATAAACTGAAATACATATTCATTAATTATTGATATTATTTGGAAACATCCGTCCTGATGTATATTGCTTTGGAGTTTTTTTAATTATGTCTTGTTTATTGATGAACAGAGTCAATGTTACAGTTGAGATTAACTGGATGAGTGCAAACAGATCCCTCTGTTTTCCTGCAGCTACTGGCTCATTCCTGAATATGGTTTGATGCGTTTATATTTGTATTAAGTTGAGTTTTATGTCAAGCACTTTGGTCAGGATGATCTCTTTGGTAAAGTGCTATACAAATCACCTTTGACTGATTGATTGATCGATTGATTGATTGATTGATTAATAGAAAATTGCACCTTCTTAAAAAAAGATGACAGTAGAAGAAAACAGTGAGAACTTTGCTGTTCAGTTTGAAAGAATATATTTCCCTGTTGTGATCCAAGACATTTTCTATTCTGTTTAGAACTTCTGCTGATCTCCATCGCATTATTCCGTACCAGTTTCTGTCAGTTTTAACGGAGTGAAAAATTCAAGGTTAATGCCTTTCAACCTTTATCTGCATCACGGTCAGGGGCAGTCCTAGAGATAGAGCTCTACTGGGGGCACAGGCCCCCTGTTACTCAGATCAAATGTTTTTATTATAAAGACCTGCTTATAAAATGACTTCATGTAGACATGTTTTAAACTGAACAGTGTTACGTTTCATCTAGTTCACTTTGCTTACCTGCCTGACTTATTATTATTAATAGTATTAATATTAGTATTAAACATGCTGTTAATAAATGTTGTTCAAAATAATTATGTTTGAATTTATTGACATTACACATCATATTAATTCAAAGTCATTTTTTGTGTTGAATTTGCTGTCTTCTTCTACACAGTAGAATAATTGGACTCTGCCTTCGTTATTCATTATAGCCTAATATAATATAATATATTATATATTATAGCATATGTATTACTCATCCTCTGTTTAATTTGATTGATTTTAACTTCCCTGTAAAATTACTGAAAATTATTTGATGTTAAAATGAAACTTTTTTCAGATAGAGATGACAGGGGCATCTTCACAATACTGAGATCCCTGGGAATCATTTCATATTAAATATGTCATGGTTGATCATTGGGTGAGGGATAAAATATTGATACCTAGTCAGACTGTTTTTACTGTGACATCTCCAAGTCAAATGATTAGCAGTAATAGCTTTGATTACTGTTAAATCTGTGTTGTGCCTAAATGAATCCCAGCCAACTACTGATATCAGCTCAGACTATATTAGTCCAGGTGTGCTGCTCACCTCTCCTCTCAAAGAAATCAGGAAGCAGCTGCTTCTCACTTCAATTTCTCTCCCTCTGTTTTCTTTCCTTTTTGGTTGCCTGATTTTCTTTTCTTGGTGAAAGACATGACTTTTTTCTGAGCCTGTCTGATCATTCATCACAGGCTACCGGCAGGATACTTAATTCAGTTCAAACAGCTGATACAGGTGTGGATTAAACCATTGCGCATCATTTTAAAGGAGTAAGAAGAGCTTCAGAAAGCATCCATAATTATTGTTAATGGAGAATTCAGAGCAAACTGGAACTTGTAATGCCATGAAATTTAATCTTTGAATTTAAAATAGTAGTCTAACTGTCTTGCGTTAATGTGTGAGATTATGTAAAAGATGTCTGGTCACAGTGCTGACATGTGGAAAAACAGTCCTTCAAATGTATTCATACAAGTACAAAAACGTAATTATGTAACATATGAGGAAATTAAATTGGACTATAAAGAGAAATAACAGAAAGAAGAAGCTGAACACACTCTGGAACACCATTATAAAGGATTTATTGTTGTATAAAAGAGAGGTTTAACAGAGGGAGGGACAACAGAGGCTAATTCATATAGTTACTATTATGACACAGTGTAAATTATTAACAGTAGGATTCACTAAATTGCACTTTCAGGTCACCAGATGAAGAAAGGGCAAAGAGAATGAAGAAAGGACAGATGAGAAAGAACCTAAGTAAAAGGGACAGGATGATGCCTTAGTTGGATTCATTAAAGGTTTGCATGTATTAAAATGTGTGCAAACTACACAGCACACGCGAAAACATGTAACAGGTGATCTACTAACAGGACAAGCTACGAATTGTGTTTCTTACACAGCCAAAATACCACACATACGGTTTTGCACAATTACCTGGAATGAATGTGCATTCTGGGTGTTTCTACCAGAATTTGCTAAATACTGGAAGGAGTCAGTGGAAATACGTCAGCTTTGCATGCGCCATGAGATTTCCAAAAAGTATGGACGCTTTTTCTGCGCCTTTATTTAACACTTTTGAGAATCAGGTGCAAACTGGCTGCAGCCTCTGAATGAGGGCGGATGAGAGCCCTCTGCAGGAGTGCAGATGTGCATCAGTCTAATTTACACTATTTTCTGATGATTGGTGGGATCAGTGCATTCAGTTTCCAGTCTTAAATCGAATACTAATCAGCAAATCAAAGGGACATTGTAATTCAACCTAAGTTTATATAATTAAAATAGAATATTCTCAGCTTTGCTGAATGGGTTTTAAATCTGACAGTGTTTCTTTCTGTGTTTTTTTCTATCCAAAATCGTATCCCTGAAAACCACAAAACATGCAAACCCCTCATTTCATTAAGGTGTTTCCAACATGTTTGTCCCTGCCAACATTTGCATGAGCAATCTTAGTAAATGACCCACAAACTGTGGCCCAGTCCTACGTTCAAAACTTTAAGTTGCACACACAAATTACAACACGAAAATTTGGATCATTATAGAGCTGGCCCTGAGATGTAGAAACTGAGTGAATACAAAATAGAGTTGGCAGGGAATGATGAAATGCATAAATGCTCTGTGTAAAGGGAAAAAACTACTTTTAGAGTTCCTTCCTCACTGGAGTAATATCACAGCTTCATTTCCTGAAAAAATCAAATCTGTAAGATCTGTGGGCTGAAATGTATGAATCTGTCCCAGTCTGTGCAGACACCTCTGTCTCACTGCAGTCACTGAGATTAATCACCTCCAGAGTAATGCTACAGTGTTACTAAAAACTATACAAAGATCCTATGATTTGAATTTTGTTAGAGGTTCTTGAACAGAAGCCATCCTCCATCTTTGTCAAAGTTTTTCTGTAATGCTGCTATGTACACTAAGACTCTATTACCTTTTCATCTGACTATTCAGCCAAGAATCTGATTTTTTTTTTTCATAGCTCTTTTTAAGATGCCATTTGAGGGGTACTGACTGATTGACATGACACATCATTTTCATTCAAGGCTAGATGACTTTAAGGTCTGAAACATGATGGATATGTGCAATTATTCCAACTGAATGATAAGAAACCTTTTGTTAAACAGCCCAAAGACGATTCGGAGGCAAACGGATCGGAACCGTCAACGCTGTCCTCTCCTGTGTCAGGAGGGGGGCACCATGGGGAGCCGGCAAGCAGGGAGACGACTGACACGGAAGCAGCAGGTCAGTGACGCGCAGTCAGCTTTGACACATGCATGCATATTCAACATGGATCCTCTGCCTCATTTCCAACTCTTGCCCATTTATAAGGGGGTAAAACTTTTTGTGTGTTTTGTCAGGAGATGATCTGGACCACGAGCAGGATACGGTGCTGCAGCTCCAGGAGGTCATCGAGCAGCTGAGGAACGTCTTCCCTTCAGAGCCGGGTGAGCTCTTTGTGGATGCGAGGAGTTCTGCCGCTCCAGTGTGCCACACTTCAGAGACTTTCCTCCTTGATGGCCCTCGGGAATGTGAGAGATGGAGAGAAGAGCGAATATGTACTGCTGCAGATCGATAGCAGGAGGGAGAGACGGGTAGATAAAAAAAGAATGGCACACAGACTTTAGTGCAGGGACACACAGAGCATCGCTGTCACAGGCTTCATGCCGTTCTACTGCATTTAAAATGTAATTTGCTGAGCAAACCTAAGCCTTTAACGTGGACATAGAAAGGGATTAGCATAATTAAAGTTGGCCGTAACCAAGAATATTTTCTTTTTGCTTTTATTCATTTTCTCCATTTCTACTATTTCTCATTTCAGGCACCACCTCACACATTTAGCTCTGAGAGGGTCTAGAAGAGTTGACTGGTGGCCTGGAAGCGGAGGGAGGAACTCCATGTGGCTGAGGTCTGACCACAACAAACCGGGCCGTCTGACCACCGCAGCAGCTATTATACTCAGAGCTAACCCTGCTCCAGAACTCTGTGCACTAAAAGCCTTTCTCATGCAAACTGATGAAGGCTCATGCTGATGTCCTTTCGGCCAGGCTGTGCTTCATAGCTTGACTGGCGCCGCGTTAAAGAGCCAAAGGAAACTATTGTTAGCAGCGTAACAGGGAGAGCCGAAAGCGAGGAGAAAAGCCCAGCCATGACACTGTGCTTACCAGTATCCGTGTAGTCATTCAGAGGTGTGAAGCTTTACATCAGTCCAGAGCACAGATTGGACCCTCCATCAGAAGAACTTTACAAGAATGCAGAAATGAGAAGGAAGGGTTTCCCGTCGTTGCGTCGAAATGCCTTTATCTTCGGTGTTCATGTTTTTTTTTCTCCATCAATGTGTCATCATCATGGTTATTTTCGGTTTTTGAGCCTTTTGATCGAGGCTGAGCTGACTGATTTAAAGTGGCTACATGGTGCAAACTTAAACTGACAGCGCCCATAAGAGCTTGTTTATTTTGTCAGAGTGACGCATCATCAGTTAAATCCATGATTTATTCAAGACAGCCAAAGTGCCCTCTAGCACAGCGCCTCCGTGCTCTCACGCCGCGTTCCACTAATCTTCTCACGCTGCTTGCCGCTCTCACCGCTCACCTTTCCTAATTGGTCCCTTCACATGCATGCACTCACACTTATGCTGCTACACATATTTTTCTATTTATAATCCCTGTGTTCTGCACAAAAACAGAACCATCCTCCTGCATGATCAGTAACAATCAAAAGATACATCCCCATGCATTTATGTAAAAGTGATCCCTTCAAAGACAACTTCTGAGTTTTGAGCCAGACTGTATCGTAACTAGAATTGTGTTTACCTGAAGAAATGCATGCCTCCAAACCACGGGATGTTATTGTTCTCCTGCTGTGTAGAGAGAAATCAGCAACAGGAGCTCCATGTTGAGGTTCTCCTGCTCTCTGCTATGCTAATTCCACACACTCCAGGGTGGGATATACATGTAAGACACACAACCATGAAGCAATTCTACACTGCTTTGGCATTATCCATAATAATCCTTTCATTCCATGTAGGCTTTAAAAGAACAGTAGCTATCAACTTCGCATGTGTCAGCACCCTTGCTAATACATACATAATCACTTTAAGATTTGCAAAAGGGTGTGTGGTTGAACTGGCTTCACCCTCATCTCATTAGGGTCATTAGATGCATTTTGCTCTAAACAGCACAGTTAATTAATACCTTAAAACCAAACTGCATCCATACCGGTGCTCTTTGTTTTCTTTTTCAATTGTCTTTGCATTCATGGAAGGAGGTTTCATCAGATGTTTTTTTGTCTCCATCTCAGTGTTCGTTAGTCCCTGGACAGCCGTGTGGCTGGCTGGAAGTGAAAGTTGTGGATCACTGGTGGAATAACTATGGGTTGAGACCAGTTAAATGGGACTCTTATAGCGCAGGGCATGCTTGGAGGGGCCAAAGATCTGAAAAACATGAGAGGAAGGTAGAGAAAAAACCCAGCATATTTATTGCTTGAGGGCTGGTGGGAGAGATCCACTTTGATGTGCCTGCCACAGAGAAATTTCAAGAAGCAGGAGCGGAGTATGCCTAAAACAATGAAGCTGCTTCTCCACAATCTTACCACTAATTCTGCCAGAAAAGACAGAAATAAGGAATTCATCCTGGACTCCCAGAAGAAGTCTCCCAGCTCATGCATGTGAGCTGGAAACCTGTGTGCAGCATTCATCATGGGCTCCCAGTCTCATCACACAGCAATCACTGTTGACACCACCACTTGTTGCCTGTTAGTTTTAATACTGTTGCTAGGGAACTGTCTCCAAGGACGCAGTTGCACACTTTTGTTAGTTAGCTGATGTGCTGTTCATATTAGAAATGCTAATAGCCTTAAGGGAAGCAAGAGAGGGCACCTTGTTTCCCAAACACAGCCTTCCATTTCTCCACCTCCACCCCTTCCTCCGCTGACGGCTGCTACTATTTTCCTGCTGAAGGTAGAATTGATTATTTCTGGAGTCTTCATGTGCATCAGCGTCGCTAAAGAATTTGTTTTGTCAGAAGCAGCAACTCGTGGGAGAAAAAAAGAGAAAGCCATGGCAAGCAGTCATTTATCTATGGGTATTTACACATCTCATTACACAATGATGATTACCCATCGCACACAGGGTCTGCATACGCTCACGAGTGGTAATGCGAAATGATGTAGCAGCGACAAGTTGTGAAAAAGAAAAACAATGCTTTGCTCATATATCAGTGTTTGCCATATTTATTTGAAGAACAAACACAGGTGACACACATAAAACGTTACATTACCGTTGACAGTCGGTCCCTGTCTGTGACGCAGACACACACTGTGATCGTCTGAGGTCTGATCCATGAACAAAGTTCGTTTTTTCGCTGCAGGCGCCCTGTTTTGCCCCTCTCACACACACACGAAGACACTCCCTGCTCCCCGTGGCTGAACCTGTTTGACCCTAAAAACACTGCTTCCACTGTTCAGACATCTGTTGCTGCACGTTGTTGGACACTAACAACTTCTATCATTCATTCATTGTGTGTCCATGATGTGTCGGATCATGCAACACAGACTTATGTTACTCGACATATAACATGGTAGAGAGTCTAACCTCAAACAAAGTGTTGACTACACAAAAAAATACATTCTCATACCTGACTGGTGATCCGAGGATTATCTTTTGTTCTAAATTCACCATTAATATACCCCATTAATCACGTATGTTTATCGTTTGCTTGTCTTGATTTTCTGTAAATGTCCAGAGCTCTGACACTTCTCACTGTCTCTTTTCTGAAGTTTTTAACTGTATAATATGTTTTCTGAAGAAAGGCTTTTTACTGTAATAAAACAAGTGGGTTACTGGCTACTTTTTACTCTTTGTGTACAGAAATAAAACTTTGTATTTGGCAAACTCCTGGTCTTCCTGTTCTTATTCAATGTAAAAGGATTAATTTAGTCATACTAATATGAATTAGGCTAAATGCATGTGCTTTTTTTTATTTCTCTCTGTTTCTAGCTTAATTTCTATCCATCCTCAGTGCTGAGGGCTTTCATATTTGTGACTTCACCTAAACTGTGACTTTCTGGCTCTGCAAAAGATAATGTTCACTGATTGGCCGGTTTTGTTGGAGCACTTTTTCCTGTTTTACCACTGGAGCTTTTGTTCCCTGGGTTTGTTCTGCTTTGGTTCGGTGCACCACTTGATTGGCATTTGACCTTCTTTCTGCCCTTACCGCGCGCTGATCTCTTGCTTGCTACATTATTTTTGTCTGAGCTGCTCGCCACAGGACCACCATCTTTATCTGTTAGTCTGTCATCTGGTCCACATGGCCCAGCTTCAGGAGCCACAACCCTCCCCGTACTTTCATTTTCTATCCTCTCTCCACTCCCCCGCCCGCACTCTGCCTCTTTATTGCCCTGCTCTGCTCTCACATCTGAATTTTTCTCAGTTGCAGCTTCATCTTGAACTTCTTTCTCAGGAAGAAGATTTTTCTCTGATTTGTCTTTCTCTTCCGCCTCTTTGTTCTCATTTTTCTCATCGGCTTCTCTTTTCTCTTCTGCCACTTTCTGATTTGATGTGACGCTCCTCTTTCTTGCCGCACCCTTGGTCTTTGTCCCGCCAGGCCCCCACTTCTCCATCGTTGCATCTTGGTAGGTCTTATTCTGGCAGATGTGCAGAGTACGCACCTTTTCCCCCAGTTTTTTTAGCTCCTGCCGAACAAAAGGCTTGAACTTTTGGTCCAATTTTTCCACCGTAGCAAAGTCTCTCCGAGCTTCATCCTCATTGCACAGTGCTGCGTGCGCTCGGGCCCTCTGGTATACTGCTTTAAAATTACCTGAGGAGCGTGAGGAACAAGAATGAATGAAGGGAATGTCAACTCATGAAGCAACGGGAGGAAACGGGAGGTCAATCAGTAGGTCAGCATGAGTGAAAGCAGTGGAATGTACTTATGGAACGAAGCTGAAGCAGCCAAACTGAAAACAGGGGAGACGGAAAAGAAGAAAAAGCAAAAGTAAAAGCTGGAAGGAGGAAATGATGGAAAAAAGGACTATGGGCAGAATCCCTATTGTGAATGTTTGGTTATGTTTTTTCCTTCTAAACAGAGAGATAAAGGATTGTCACAGTGAAGGCGGGCATTTGCTGAGGGCCAGGCGTCACAACTGGATAATTTTAAACTGACAAATAATGCGGAACAGAAAAAAACAAATCTTGTGTTCCCATCTCTGAATCAAAGTGAAATCTTTGCTTACTATTTCCCACCAAGTGCTACAAACTTTGTTTATACACCAGTACCTTTATGCCTCTTCAGCAGCTGGCTGTTGAGCTCCACCACTCGCTGGTATTGTTTCATCTCCAGCATGCACTGGCTGAGGTTGAGAGTGAGTGGAAGACACACTTTTTCCAGCGACTCCCTGTCCTCGCTCGTCGGATCCACCTGATGAGAATACCGAGCAGATCGGAGGGATGGATGAGACGGATGCAGAGGAAATGCAAATTAAAAAAGAAAAACAGGGAAAGCCAGATTATTCAAATTAAATTGAACTTAATTTTTCCATTATCTCTATATTTCCTTTATAAATTAAAGGAATTAATATGAATTAATTTCCTTATTAATGAAAATAAAAAGGAAGAGGAAGGGGTTGAAGGAGTGTGTGCAAAGCCCTGTGACAGTGATATCTCTGTGGATAGCTGTTATCTTTAGCACAGTTTCTCTCTTCTACCCACACTTCCACATGAAGCTGTGCTAAAGCGAAACAAAAACAGACAGTGGCACATGATTATAGTTTCCTCATCCCTCTTTTAAACCACTTTTTGGCACATTTGGTCATTTGTGGGCTCCAATATCTTAAAATATAATCATCACAGAAAGGCTTGTTTTACATAATTACCTTGTTTCGTAGTGAATCCACATATTGTAAAGCCTCCTCGAACTTGTCAGCAGCTTCTTGAAAGCGACTTTCTCTAATGAGGAAGTTTCCTTCGTTCTGCAGCAACATCATAAGTCGTAACATCTGCTGCCAGTCCTTCCCCTCTGTTTTATCACAAGTGTTTAGGCTGATTGTAGAACAGCTTGCTTCCTTCGTCATTCCCTCAGATGCTGTAACCTTCTTTTCTTCAAGCTCCTCTTTTTGAACTTCGGCACATTGAATTTCTCCCGCTTTATCTTCAGTTGCATTTGTCACACTTTCAGGGTCCTCATGTTTGCCTTTCTCTTCCTTATTCTCCTCTTCATCATGAACCTCTCTCTCTACCTGCTTCTCCTTTTTCTCTTCCATTTTCTCCAGCATGTTCCAGTACTGCTCCTTCTCCTCCCAGTACTTTTCCTTCATACGCTCTGACAGGGCCTTTAGCTCTCGATGGACAAGCGAGACCAGAGTGATGTCCAGCTGGGCCACCGTGTTGAAGTCTCTACGGGCCTCCCTCTCATTCCACACCGCAGCGTGAGCCTTGGCTCTCTTATAGTAGCCCTTCACGCAATCTGAGAAACAGAAACACAGGCAAAAAAAAAGAAAACTGTGACTTGATATTCATTTCTGGGAGCCACATATCCACAAAATAAATCAGCAGGGCCTCATACCTTAGAAATCATTAACCTTTATTAATAAAGGTAGTCCCATCAAGACACGCAGACACATGGAAACCAGTAATGAAGATATTGTATAAATAAGTACAGCTGAGTCATGCTTTGAGATGTCACAAAGAGAAAATTGTGAAAATCAAGAATGCATGGATTCAAGTTGAAGAGAAGAAAGAAGAAAAATCTGCAGTGTGCTTGCAAAAAATGTGTGATGGCTTTTGATACAGTCATTTTTTTTCTTCTTTTTTTGTTCCCTGGGGAAGAAGAGTATTTCCCTATATACATCATTTAACACAAAGATTATAAACAGATTACAAACTGCTACCCTTGCTCTGCCAGACATGACTGAAATGAAGCCTTATATCACATTTATTAATTATTGTAATATTATGAGGAAAAAGAGGCTAGAATGATAGGATAAGCATTTTTAGGTTTATTAATTTCGCCAGAATGTCAGTCTATCACATAAACCTCTGTTAAACAATTGTCTTTACATTTAACTTTTTGCTCATATTCCTTAATAAAAGATTAAATCAAACTAAACCTATTGTGTTTGTTCATAGCTTTAGTCTTGTTGATGGAATATATTACCTTTGGACAAAGCTATGCTAATTACTTATGTGCTAATAGGATAAAATGCAGCCTTTGCTTTAAATTGATCAAGCATGAAAGTCATAGCAATCTCCTCATCTAGCAGCGAATAATTCCACTTCCAAAAATGGAAAATGTGTGGGCATTCACACATGTGGACCCTCTCTGCTCGCATGGGCATAAACTGCGTCTATTTGTCTTTGGTTTAGATAACCGCTGACGATTCTCTGTTCCTCAGCATTTCATTTCGGTCTGTGCTAAATCTTAATTCAGCCGGCAGTTAAACAGATTCCTTTGTCGCCTCTGGCAAAAGCAGAGACAGTGCAGTGAAGCGCCTTCTCCAAAGAATAACTGGGTTGAAGGGTTGAAACAGTGGCAGAGGGGGCTGACTTAAATGCTGTAGATAACATGACACAGATGACAAGAAAAACAACAACGGGGAGAAGAATAGAAGTAAGTGGGGAGATGATGAAAGTAAAAAGAAATTAGACAAACAGTGAAGTGTAAAATGCTAGAAAGGAGAGACTAAAGACTGAAAAAGAAGGAAATGGATAAAAGGTGAGATGGTAGATATATAATTTGCTACAAATTTGGGAAGACTGCTTGAATGCTGAACCTTTTTCACATTTCATAGTCATAAGTAACATTCCCATAGCTTCAGATGACCTTAAATTGACTTACACTATTCTCTTAAAGAATATCCCAAACATAATCATCTCATTGCATGAAGCTTACTTTCATCTAAACTAACAAGCATTAATTTTGAAGTTTGACAGTTTTCTCTATAGGCACTGCATTTCTACCCCCAGTCTAACTGTCTCAACAGATTAATCACTGTACAAAGAGTGACAGAAGTGTGCATGCAAACACACAATAAGACAAGACAAACAGCCTATACCGTAAAGCTGAAAAATCCAGGCTGAGGAATAGAGTGTAAAATAAAGACCGCCTCAGTGGATTCTGTCACAGGGTGAGGGGCATAATTCATGAGGCTGGAAGTGGAGGCTGTGCCAGCACGGGAGGCTCTTTGAGGATTATATGAGTAGCCATGGGTATGACAGTACAATTCCCAGGGCTGCTCTGGCTGTAAAACCCAAAGTAATGTCAGCCTCATGTCCTCCTCCACACTCCCACAGAAGACAGATCTGCAACATCCAGCAGCCACTGCCATGAAGCCAGAGCAGGAATTAGACTCTGGCCTGTCAGTATTTTAGGACATTTTATAATAAGTTTCTTTTTATTACCTGCAGCAGTGTACTAAGTTAGATACAAAAGTTTTGAGAAAAAAATGCTGTGTGTTGACAGGGGTTAAATAAGAAAATTCTGGATGTAAATGAACAACAATCCACAGCCAGGAGACATTCTGACAACCAAAAAAGATAACCTACTGCATGACCAAAATCAGCCTGTAACACTACAGATGGATATTTTTACTGTATTTTGAACGATGCTACCCACCCAAAATTAAAACTTGCTTTAAAAAAAGAGAAAAAGACAAAAGAGACTATTTCACTAAGCTGGTCACTGGTCTGGTCCTGTTCCTTTGCTACCTACGAGAAGAAGTAGCTGTTTCTTCTATCTGTTTTTTTTGGGTTTTTTTGTATCTTTCTTCCTTCATCTGCTTCACCTTCTCTGTCCTTGGATCTCCATGCCCTCCCTGATGGGCAAGTTAACATCATTTTAACTGTTTAAATTACTGTTTAAATTACTTGAATAATTGACAACATTTTTCAGGGCTTCCCTGCTGAGTGACCCATGACCCAATCCCAGATAAGAGGGAGAAGATGGATGGATGGATGGATGGATGGATGGATGGATGGATGGATGGATGGATGGATGGATGGATGGATGGATGGATGGATGGATGGATGGATGGATGGATGGATGGATGGA
>JAVQJG010025524.1:0-11409 GCA_036024015.1 Craterocephalus amniculus
CCAATCACAAACAGCGACATTTAAAAGAGACGGGTCAACCGTCCCTTCTGAGAAACAGTTTCTGTATTAGTCTTGGCCAGACTATATGCTCGCATTATAGTCGCGATAGCCAGGCTACAGAATTGCAACTACTCCCCAAGAATTGTAATCGTATTGAATCGTTAGTTGCTGTAAGATTCACACACCTACTCTAGATGTTATGTTCTCTCAATCAGCACTGATCTGAGAGTTCAGTTTGGAGAGGCAGTGAATTATTTATTTATTTTATTATTATCTCATAATCAGTAAAATCAATGGGAAAATATAAATACAGAACGGTGGGAAAGACGGATAAAATACAGTAGTTCTCCGGTCAAAACGGAAGACTTGACAGGTATGGCCCAGTACAAACTGGTTCGAGCTTCTTGCTCCAAGTAAAACTTTCTCCACCGAAATTCCTCTGGTCTATCCTTTGATTTTAAAGATCCAACAGATCTTTTCCAGATCCAGTTAAGTGTCACCATTCGTCAAAGCATTAATACACAGTAAGGTTATTTTTTACTACAGACATACATTATAAACGCTAGATGAAAAATCACTTTTCCTCAGATTCCTGCTTCTCTGTGGTAAGACGCCTGCCAGTGATGCCGTCCAAAACTCTGTCATGAAGCATCGAGTCTTTATTATTTATAACTATGGTTGTCGCAAGATTAGTGCTGACAGTGGGAGTAAAACAAATCCAGGCTGGAGACCAGTTTCTCCTGCTCCTGACCAGCTTCACCCTGTCCACCCCAGGGAGACGTGGGTCGACATACTGGGCTCATTAATGCATTCTCCACAAAGTGATGCTCTATAAAACACGTCATGATAAAAATGAAGTAAAAAAAAGCCTCACTAACAACTCACTTCCTCGCTCAGAATAGATGAAATAAGCAGATATCAAAAGCTTTCATTTCAAACTGCTTTACAACCAGCGTAAGAAAACACCAGATTAAAGACTGCAGATCTATCTGAAGGTTAATGTTCACGTCAACATGAGAAAATATTCAGCTTTAACAGGAAACGACTCATCTCAGACACGTCAGACAAGCTGGAGGAAACACGATGAAAAGGAGATGAGTCTGACGATCAAAGAGGTTCACGCTTCCTGGATGGTGAGAGTGAAAGTGTGGGGGTCCTGCCCACAATGCGGTGAAGCGGTCTGTGACTGGAGGGCTGTGTGCCCCCATCTGATGTCTCTGTAAAGTTTGTGTGATATCAAACCCGTCCATCAGTATTAACTCATGTATTTAGGAATCAGGTTCATCAGTCGGGCTGGGAGGATCTGCTTTCCTGCAGGTTCGATCCTTGCAATTCTACAGTATTGTCAATTTTTGTTATATAATATAAAATATATATTTTTTACATTATTCAAATTTAAATTAGGATAAAAAAACAAAATACAGTAGCCAGATTATCATGCTCCCTGTTATAATCTCCGACAGGAGAAGTAAGAAATACTTTTAAACAAGATCTTTCTTTAAACACCAAACATTTATTTAAAAATCGAGAAAAAAAAATGAATTTTTAACCCCCTCCATGCTGGAAATAAGTTTGTACCTTTGCATGTTATCCTTTGGACTGCCTTTGTGTTCAGAAATCATCAGTCAATCAATCATGTTATTTATGTGAATCGATTTTAATAAAATATGCCGTTTATGTGCTACTGGGAATAAAATATGATGTTTACGTTCTACTGGGAATAAAATGTAATTTTTATATTTTTACTGGTAATAAATATGAGTTGATGTTTGTAAACTACTGCTTTGTTTTTTACAACTTTGCAGGTCCGATTCTTTAAACGAACCAACTCTCATGGCTCCTAAACAGATATTCATTAATGTATTAAAATGGATTTTCACTGGACAGTATGGGAAACTTATGTTTTGTATCTATTTCTGATGAATTTAGAAGAGTTGCATAGTGCACAAAAACTAACCAAATATCTGGTTAGAAAGTTCCTCTGGACAAGCTAATAAATTCTCACTGCTGTTGCACAAACTGTTAGTGATTCCATGCATTCTACTACTGTGGACTACTTTGAATTACTGTCAATAATCTGTTTTGACTTTGATTTCTTATCTATAATAGGAGATTTTAACATTCATACTGATAAGGATCAGGACAGAATGACCGTAAAGATGGGTTCTGTTCAAGATAAATTTGGTCATATCCTTTATGTAAATGGAAAACCCATGACAGAGGACACTGTTTGGACCTCGTCTTCACTGAGAAGAAAATACGACGTATACGTTCTACTGGGAATAAAATACGTTGTTTACGTTCTACTGGGAACAAAATATGAGTTTTACGTTCCACTGGGGATAAAATATAACTTTATGGGATTCTGGTTTTATCTATATTTTAGCATTCAAACTGAATTAGCTTTAGAATGAGATTTTTGGGATCAGCTAATTGAGCATGTGCACAGCTGTGGTTCCTACAACCAGCTCAACAACAGTTATCTGGAAATGATTTCAGATTTTTCCACAGGTAGAAACAAAGACAGAGCATTTACTGCTATCCAGGAAGTTGAGCGTTTCAGTCTTCTAGTTTGTAAAAAAAAGCACATGACAGGAAAGAGCCCAGCCCACAGAAACTACCAACATCAAAACATCTCAGTTTGACTCAGTCAGCACAGCAGCTTCAGAATTTCCACTTTCCTCTTAGAGAGGAGCTCAGACCTTCAGCTTTTCATAAACTCCAGAGTCGGCGACAGTTTTTCACCCCGTTCTGATTAATTTTCTACCAAACAGCAAGAAGAAGCCACACAGCCAAGATGACATTCAGCAAAGTCAACATCTTCATCATCTTTATCCTCCACCTGAGCCACGGTAAGACTAACTTCTCCACCTCCTCCTCATTAGAAATGAAACAGACTCAGGCCAGAATGTTTTCGGATCATAGCTAAATGGTTTTCACTGATCAGGTTTTGAAGTGATCCAACCACAGTATCAGACCATCAACCCGGACCAGTCGGCCACCATAACCTGCGAACACACGACAAATTATCTGCTGAGAGACGTTCAACTGCATCGTGGAGGCAAGTGAGTTCATGTCAAGGTTGATTTTATCCCCACGTTTTTCTGTCTTTTTGAGTTTCACAGTAAATAAAATGGCTCATTCATCCAGAGGAGGAACAGTGCAAAAACACCAGATCTTACCAAGTATTTTTTCTAATTTCTAGTCAAAATATCATATCATGCTTTATATAAGATACAATCACCTAAAGAGCAACATACAGGAACTTGTTTAGAGACAATAGGGGGGAAAACGACTTCTGAGAACCACAAATTTATTAGACACAACACTTAACAATACTAGTAAAATATAGCTAAGAAGAAGTTTTTTGCATATTTATAGATCTTGTAAGGTTTGAATATGTTGTCTTGTTCCAAGAAATCTCACCAAGAGAATTTTCACTTGTTACATTGGCAGGTTTGTACTTATTTCAAGCAAAACTACCTTGTTTTATTTTTTAAAACTTATTTTTGAAGCATACATTGTTCCATTGAAGGATCCAGAGTAGGTGGGATCCAGGTAGCAGGGATGACTCAGGATGGTTTATTTCAGTCAAAATAAACCAAAATGGAGCTCGTGGACCAAATTTGCCCCACCCGACCATGACAACTAAACCAAGCAATTAAATATAAAACTAATCAAACTGTGTGGTCCCTTTGGGTCGTATCTCAGGGTCTGGAGCACATTATGAAGGGCTCTATGGGGCTACAGACCTCCCTCGTGGTGCTGCTAAATCTATCAGCTTTCATTTATTTAGGAAGATCCCCCATGAGCCTTTGCACAAGCAGGGTTAAGCTGTCAGGCTCTTCTTGTTAGCATGAAGCGCCGCAGGGAGCGTTACAGACAAGAACGTGTAAAGAAAGTTATACTGTTAATCTGAAAGCCGTTTGTCTCATCTTTAATCAGTCTGTGTACAAAAGGAGGACAATACAGGCCTGTCTGCAGAATGATACGTCCCCTCCCTTAAGTCCCCTTTCATTAAAGAGAAGGCAAAATTATTAATATTAGTTCAAATAACTGAAGAATGAAAAGAGTAATAAATAAAATTTGCAGAATTCTAATTTAGTGAACTAAGACATTGTTTTTTTTATTTAACTGAGTTTTAAAAATAATAATAAAAAATCAAATAAAGCAGATTGCTGATGACCAGGGGGCCAGAATACCTGTGGACAGGTGTAGAAGTCTGATGGAGAGCTCCAGAAATATTGTTCATATTGATTGTTATAAATTAATTACAAATATTGTTTGTATGTCTAGAATCAACAGACTGCTCAAATACACACAAATGAGAACGTCTCAGGGAGGCAAATGACAGATTAACTAATAACTGAATAATAATAATATTAATAATAATAATAATAATAATTATAACAATAATAATAATAATAATAATTATTATTACTATCATCATCAACAAAAAAAAGAAACGAAACGACGAAAAAGAAAATGAAAAGGCTATCCGCTACTGGACATGACCAAAGTGACTGTGTCAACATGTCGAACGTAGCGACGTTCTGAAGTTACTAAACAATTATTAAAAGAATTATAATTTACAATTATTTGTGTTTCACGGTCAAAAGGGACTTGTCCGGCCCGGAGCTCACTCACACATTTTCACTTACTGTAGGCCACTGAAGGCAAAGATTTTGGGCACCCCTGCTCTAACTCATCGGTTCATAGAGCTTAGCGATGTGGCGTTCCCAAACGAATCAGTTCTTTTGAACGGCTCTTTTTTAACAATGCTGTGTTGGTTTTATAAGCAAATGATCCACGCTGCCTTCGTGGGATGCATGGTACCATCCTGGGTGTCCGATGTCCAGCACGCTCCAGTCACCTGAATGCATCACTGGCAGAAACTATTGGCTGGAGACTCAGGGACTTCAGGGATAACAGACCTTTATTTCTGTATTTCTAATTCATATCCAAATCATGTACAGTAGATTTTATAAACCTGCACATTTTTATTATCATTCATTATACAAATATTGTTTTTTGTGTAACTCACAAGTTCTTTGTGAAAATGTACAATAGTGTTACTTGGAAGTTAATTGTGGCTTGTTCTGTTTTTGTTTTTACTCAAAGTTGTTTGGTTGAAGGGAAAACACAAGGATACATAATGTTATGTTATAATGAAACTATTGTTATTGGTGGAATTATTCGGTTCAAAATGTCGCCTTGTAATTGCTACCAGGCATTATAAATAAAATGAGCTGCCTCCGATTTAATATTTAAAAATAAGTTACTCTTTTGAACAGCTCTTTTAAAGGAACAGCTCCTCGGCTGAATTAGCTCAGTTCTCCAAGATTTATCAGATTTTAAAGTTTAAAGGCGACATCCGTCCTTCCCCCTCAGAGCTCATCACCGCCAACAACAAAGTTAATCTGTGTGCAGATCAGATCATAACAAACCTGTCTCTGTGTGTATATGAGCAGGCTTAACTGTGTGTATCTGGGTTCTATGCATACTGTGTGAAACAGTTATCATGAATGATGGTTTATCTAATCCAGCGGTTATCAAATTTTGGAAACATTCAGCCCTATATTGTATAAATATACAAAAACTGAAAAGAAGATAGTTTAACCCTTTCATGCATATTTTAGTGGATGCCAACTGACAGCTGGTTTCCAGTATATTCGTGGGTGAGGATGCAAAATTGGTAGTTTTTCCACTAAATATGTACATACATTAACCAAACTTTCTTTGGTAATAAACAGGAAATGAAAACAATGCAGCCACATTTTTTAAAGAATATTCATATTATAGAAATATGAAAAGCATATTTAATTAATGATTTTGAATTACATATCAAAATAAATAGATAGTAAAATATGATTAAGTAATAAAAAGGCATCAGTGTATGGAAATTAATTACTGCATGCAAAAAACATACGGCACTGTTTAAGTAAGGATTAAACAACGAGGAGCATTACATGGTTTTAACGCAGGACATCGAGTCTAGAACAGAGCGACACGAAGTGCATTAAAACTGTGAAATGCTTGGCTTCTCGTTTAATCCATTTATACCATGGTCCCCCAGAGTAAACATTTTATGACAAATGTTTGCTCACTTAACTAAACTCACTAGATGTGTTTAAGTATAGGAACTAGTGGTGTTCCGATCTATCTTACTTTTTTACGAATGATTGGTGGCCATCAAAAAAGTACGAGATCGGTGTTCCGCAATCAGCATCTTTTGTTGTTGCCGACGTAAAGGCTGCATTCTGCAACATGCGCAACGGAAAAGTACCTAGCAGGAGAAGTGCGTCAAAATCCTTCAATACTACGAATCTAATATGGCATTTGAAAAACTAACAGCTGACGGAGTACGGTGAGTTTTCAAGGCTTACTGTACAGCCAGAGCGCAGCGAAAAGTTATTATCAGTCGTCCATATGAGCCGAGCAAAAAACCACAAAAATTATCTTATTAATCGGGCTAGACTAACACCCGTTCCCAGCGGTGGAGGACCCTGGGTTTTACCGACTGCACCCGCACTTACAGCCCCCTAAACAGAAATATTTTAAAGATGAAGTCCTGCCCGAGCTCCATCAGACTATAGGCTCTTACATTAAAAGTCTATTTTAAGGTTTCTCATCCCCCCTAAGTTAGATATACAAAGCTCAGACATTAGTCTTGTTTGGATGCTAAGTTTAAAACCTCACTATTCTTAAATAAAATGAAATAATTATGAAAAAAAATGACAGCCAATCCATGTGATCGGTATCGGTCACCGGCAGTGATCGGCACTGAAGGGGGATCGGGATGGGTAGCAAAAAGTATGATCAGAGCATCCGTCATAGGAACTATTTTAATTTAGTCTCAATTTTTTTTGCTAACCCATCATAAAGAGAAATGCAATGCATGATTATCAACAGATTTTATTCAAACCAACTGGTTTGCACGTTGCTATGGTGACACTTCGAGCGGAGTGATATGACAGTGATTTAACTTGTACATTTAATTTAATCTCTTGAAATTCCCAAACGGCTCCTGAAGCAACAGGATTAAACCGGACAACTCTCTTTGATGTTTGTCTAACTCATCTTTATGTTGTTTGCTTTCAGAATACTTTGCAAGAAAGGGATGCCGCAATGCAATAATACCGTCATGTATGAAGAAAACCCTAAAAAATTTGTTTTTGTCTTGCTCAACGTTGGAATGGAGGAAATCAGATCCTTTTATTTGTGCAAGTTCGTGCTGGAACAAAATGGTCTGGATGTGGACAGGTTTGGAAAAGGAACCACACTACGGCAAGGTATCCAAACATTAAACCTTAAGTTTATTTTATGATGCATATGAGACAGAAATTGCAAACTTGGTGCAGTGCCTCATACGTTCCTAAATAATGAGTTAAACGTGAATAAATAGTTTAATGTTAAGTTTTTCTTTCTGCAGGAGGCCGCACGTTGGAACATTATTATTATTATAATTATTATTGCTTTGTTTGTTTTGAAGTAGAATAAAAAGTATTTTACAGGCGATTCAGGGAGAATTATTTTATGAGACTCATTTCCAGAAAGATTGTGAGTCTTTATTTAACAGAGGTTTGTTTAGCCCTTTCATGCATAGTGTCCACTAAGCTTTCCAGTATATTCATGGGCAGGGATGGAACATTTGCAATTTTGCCGCTTCAGGGGACATCAGTGGTTTCATGCAGACAGTAACGCTCACTTCTTGGGTCAAGTCCGTCGGTATAAATTAACTATTAAAAGCAAGTAAAATTATACATAAATAATTCTCACCTCACAATAAGTCGCAGAACCGGCCAGACTAGGAAAAAAGTGTGACTTATAGTCTGGAAAATATGGTAAAAGTATTTGTGTATACAAATATTTATTCAACAGTGAGTTGCATGGTTCACTGATGCCCCTGAAGCAACATTACAAATATTCCATTTGCACCCATGAACATACTGGGTTACTGCTGTCACATAGGTGTATGCTGCTTGAAAGGGCTAGACATGAATCCCACTTACTGCTGGTACCACTACCTTCCCAGTGGTGTATAATTTGTGGAGGTTCTTGGACAGGGAAGTGAGTGAATATGTTATCTCAAATGTCTGTGAAAAATAAGTTAATTTGCATATTTAAGATATAACCCGAGGAGTTTTTAATGAATAATGTAGCTTGTGACTTGTGGTCCCCTCGTCTCATGAGGGCCAAAATACAAAGTGAAGACTTTGTTTGCTTTAATAGTTCATGTAGATCCACTAAACATGAATGTTATGACTCTGATGGATGGAAATAACCTACTTTTATCTTCTTTTTTTTGCTGAAGAACAAAAAGTGGAGCCCTATGCAACTTCCCCTCCTCCCCAACCCTCTCATCCTCCTCCTGCACTTACTGATCAGCTAGAGTGGATTCTGATTGGTCTGCTCGGCTGCATGCTCATATACAGCTGCGCCATCACATGCTGCTACATCAGACTCATGGTAACTACCGACATGTTAGATCTGATCATCTCGATGACTTAACATCTCTACAGATTCAGACATCAGCTTATTTAGGTCATCCTCACATACACATATCTAACCAGCCAATCACATGGCAGTATCTAGTATGTAAACATGTTGAAGTTTAAACTGGGCATCAGAAAGAGTGATGTTGAATGTGGTTTGTTTGTTGGTGCCATTGTAACATTTTCTATTTTTTTATCTAATAAATTGAATTTATTCATTCACTATCATATCTTATTTGCACATATTAAAAAGACTAGGAATAAAGCAAAATACATTTAAATATTAAATTAATTAACAGAAATAGAAAATAAATAATAGCAAGTAAATACATAAAAGAAATTGATTAATTAAGAAACTAAATAAAGTTAAAAGTCTGGAATAAAGTAAAATACAATTAGAGATTAAATATATAAAGAATCTTTAAAAAAATGATCAAATCAATCAATAAATAAAGATAAAAAATAAATGGCATACAATAAAAAATGTATTTAAAAAAAGAAGGTTGACAAGCACGAGAAATCTGGAACGATGTCATCGGATGAAGTCATTTTGATAAACAGGGTGAAAACAAACGATGGAGTCTGACTGCAGCTGATGTGTTTGTGTGTTTCAGATCAGGAAAAGGGCCTGTGAGGATACCACCTACGTAGAGATGAGGAAGGCTCCTCTCACACACAGCATGCCCAGGCATTATGTGTAGCTGCATCCTCTTCCTCATCCTGCGTCTTCATCCAGTTCCTTGTTGTAGCGCTGAGGACGGCCAGCAGGGGAAGACAAAGACTGCTGAAAAAAGACAAGATGTTTCCAGGGTCATGAATTTACCCAGAACGATTGATAATGTGACTTTTATGAACTGACTCCATGTAAATTTGAGTTAAAGTAGCTTAATCAGGTTTTTCTGATATCCTGTATTTTATGTTTTCTATATTGAGCAGTCTGCAGTTTCTTTGTCCCCTTAAGCGTGTTAGTATTATTACTTTTTTATGTAATTACTGATTTGTACAGATCCGCGGTTGATACCTCAACATTGTTTCTAATAGTGTGACCGAGCTTGCCAACATTGCTGACCAACTTCATGTAAATAATTCCTGCCTGGCTATGTTCATTTCCTTGTTCTCACATCTGAAGTTGTAGCATATTAATATAAGATAAAAATGAGAAATGAGAATAGTTTTTTTTTTCATATTGTCATCCGTCTGACCACAGAACAGTATTCCCATTTTGCCTCAGAGCATCTAAGCTTTAGGTAAGCTTTGGTCCAGAGGAGACCACGTCCAGGACCAGGACCAGGTCCAGGGAAGATGCCGGTGTTTTTGGATCCACATCTGACTTCTTCTCTGCTTCACAGAGCTTTAACATGCCTTTGTGGATTTCAGGGGAAGTTTCTGAAGTCTTCCTGAGTACATGCTCTGGTTTCCAGTAGAGAACCATGCCATATTTTTTACAACTTTTTGAGACTGATGAAGTCATACAGGTGACCTTAAGGTCCCTCAACGAATCTAACACCTAAATATTTAAAAGGTGACCGAGTATTGTAAAAAATCTGATTCTTATGGTGACGCATGTCCAACTGTTATGCCTCCTAAACAGAACGTCATCAATGTTAACATTAACAATGATTTTCACTGGACAGTTTGATAAACTTCTATGTTTTGTATCTATTTCTGATGATCTATGCGTAGTGCACAAGAACAAGCAAGCAAACAACCAAATGTAACGCTTAAGGGCTAGGCAGTCTAACTGCGGCCAACAACAGAGCTACCAGAACCAGGTCCAGCTACAGAGCCAAGATATGTGGATTAAGCAAATGAGACAAGGATTCTGTACCAAAGTGCTTGTATTGTTTTTGTAGTGTCAGAGGCCTCTTTTTACAATACTATTAGTTTTGTTTAAATAAAAGATATGGAATAATAATATCAATATAAGACACAAATACCCATAACATATGGCAAACAAACAATAACAACTATTACAAAAGTAATTTACAAAAAAAAAAAATAGGTAGGTAAACAAATTAAATAACACAATCACAATGCGGGAGAAAGGGAGAAAAGAAAAACAAAATGACCCATTCAGTTTGTTCCGTTTGGTTTAGTTTGTTCTATTCGGTTCAGTTTGTTCCGTTCAGTTCCGTTTGTTTTAGTCCATTCAGAGTTCAAGCTTTGATTAGCTAGTCCAAAGAAAGGACAACAGTAATCCTACCAAAATGCAGCGGTGGTGGGTTAGCTCGCCATCCAAGATTGGAAATCCAGAGAAGGGAAACAGAAGGGGGGAAAAAATAAACCTGACCCACAAGGGACCAAAAAAACACAACTGTAATTTCACATTAAACAAAAAACACAAAACAGTCGATCTAAATGATAAACCTTTTCAATGAATATCAATATTTACTTTAATCTAAATAAAGTGCACTTTTCAAATTCAATACACTTCTAAGTCAGAATTGTACACAAACTATATATATATATATAAACACACACATAAATATATATATAGATAAATACATACATACACATTTGTAAAGGATCTCAGTACACAATCCAAACACATTCAGAATCAAATTAAAGTTGCGCAACAGGTGTCAATATGATAGCTCAGGCCCATACAAAAGGCCACTGCTGCTTTGAGCGTTTATCTACTAAAGTTATCAAAACTTATTAAAACAGTCAACTTTCTGTCAACAATGCTTTACCCATCCTATATAGACCAGTGATCGGTTGCAATATTTAATGGTAATATTCAAGAACGTGAGTGGTAAAGATTAATTTTGGCCGCGCTGACCATGATTACGGCTGTGATACTCGAGGGAACTAATCTGATCTTCGCATCACCACCAAAACGCAGAAAAAAAACAAAGACGTGACTCACCGATGAGCGGAGGGTTATTATGTGTTGTAATGGGTCTGTGTCCGG
>JAVQJG010025541.1:0-11418 GCA_036024015.1 Craterocephalus amniculus
ATATATATATATATATATATATACATTTTTTTATTTATTATATGTTTATAATACACAAACCCATGCAACAACACATGGGGGGGAGGGGGGAGACAGCCTCACCTACACAGGCGTCTCCATGTCTCCACACAAGAAGAATTTTCATTTTCATTTTAAGGTTATGAATTATAAAAATAAAATTATCACCCTTCATGGAGATTTCCTTTCATCTCCCCCTGCCCATAGGTCATAACAGGAATGTTAGGAGAAAATGCAGAATTGTACATGAACTGAATATTTCAATACGTTTGAGGTCTTTTTCTTTATTACCTCATTATTCAAATGAAAATGACTCCAGTTTTGAATTAGTGTTGAATTTTGTGTGTAACAATGATAATGTATGAATTACTCAGCACTAATTAAAAACAGAGCTAAAAAAATGAATAAATAAATGTTTTGGGTTTTAAAGGGTTTTCTTTTTAAGTTTGAATTGGCTTTTTTTTATTATTATTATTATTTATTTATTTATTATTATTAATAATAAACTTTTTCTTATTTCATTTTATCTCACATATTTGATTTGTGCGCCTTCATGTGCATAAATATTTCCTCTGAACTGAATCTGGACTCTTCCCGGTGAACTGGGATTTGAGTGTGTCTGTCTTGTCGTTGTCAGGTGTTCGCCTCCAGCTCCTACGACGCCACCACTCACTTCGAGACCACCTGCAACGACATCAAGGACATCTACAAGCGCATGACCGGGACCGACTTTGACTTTGAGAACATGAAGCGCAAACAGAACGATGTGTTTGGGGAGGACGAGCAGTGAGAGGTCGGGGGGGCGGGGCTTCAGAGGGAGGAAACGCTGAGAGGTGGCAGATCCTGCAGCCGGACTCTGCCTCTCTTCAGATATCTGCCTCCATGACCTTCAATCTGTCTCTTTCTCCACATATTCAGACACATCAACTCACAAACACTCACCTTCTCTTCCTGTCACTGAGAAGCAGGTCCATGAGGTCTTTCATTCATCGTAGAACTTACAGAATAATCTTCTAATTATCATTAGACGTGACTTTATTACTTGTTGTTGCAGATTTGTGGGGCATTTCATTCTTTCTTTCACATCTCTCCTCATATCAGACGTTGGGTGGATGGATGTTTATGGCCTAACGTAGAATCCTCTGGAAGGACAGCTTGCATGCATCTTTTACACACGGTAGTGTTGTACATACAGATCCGACACGGGACCGCCGACACGGGACCGCAGGCCCCACTTTCACTCCTCTCCTGCTTCATCTGTTCCTCTGCTGGTGGGCGAGACCCTGATGGGCTGCTGTGTTTACTGATAGTGCTCACTTTGCAATGCTGTTGTGTTCCCTGTGCTAGCAGGCAAGCTAACAGTGGCTATTACCTCCCAACCCCCACCCCCCCCCCTCCTCCTCCCCTCACCCCATAAAGAAAAAACAGAAATAAAACAGATTGTTTGTTTATGTTTATCTGTAATGTGGGTTTAAATAGTTTCTAACATTCTGAGTTATCGGAGGATTTAGTTTCTGTGTGACGGGTGAACGTCTCACCGGCTGAACTTATGAAGTTTACGCGGCAGAGGTCCCAACTGTGGTCTTCATGTGGAAAATTAAAAAGGGAATATCGGGAATATTTATGGAAGGATGGAGGATGAGGGAGCTGCTGGGGTGGGAGGAAGTGTGCCGCGGGGAATCGGGACGTAGGTGGGAATTGTTTGACCCGGGACGAGGATGAAGACTGAAACGTCAGCTCACAGTGAAATCGCCTGTTTGTGTTTTAGTTGTTTGAACCTTTGTGTTTGTGGTGGAGATCAGCTTTTATCCTTGGAGTTAAATGGGAAGCAGAGGGAGAGGCTGGAAAACTCCCATCATGTGAAGAAGCCTGAAGCCACAGTTACAGATCTGCCCCCCTTTCAGGACCAACCAGATGCCTCCGATTGGTTTTTAGCCTTAATCTGGGTCTGGGGTCTACATCAGATGTTTGGACCCTGCTGGGAAATCTGGGAAAAATAAGTTTGGACTAACAGATTGGTCTGGTGCCAAAAAACGCAGGAGGGGGGACTGTACAGGCGCAGGTCTGGTCTGGGGGGGTACAGGTCCTCGTATGTCTGCACCCTGCAGCCAGATCGATCTGTGGCTCAGCTTGTTAAATGAACCAGATTGCGTGGGAACGGCTGAGTTGCCCCCCCCCCCTCCCCCCCCTCAGCAGCTCGGGTGGGGGAGGTTTTGATGCTGACGTGTCTTATCGTTCTGATCTATTTATTTGAATCGTGCTGACGTCCTGCAGACAGGCGGCGTCAGGCGGCTCTTAGTTCGACATGGATCATAAAAGTGATGCAGACTTTGTTTATTTGCTGTGTTTTGTTTACTGAGTGGTCATTCCACGTTTTATTGTTCCTTCATTAGAAACACGCATTCCTTACTGTGTGAGATCCTCATCCTGGAATCATCCGATAAAAACTGGAATACCCTCCTCCCTTCCTCAGCATCTCTCCTTTTTTATTTATTGACAATAAAGCCTCATGTGTGGTTTTACTGTCTTCATATTCATCCAGTATGGCCTTGGAAAACCTTGGAAAACCACTGTTGACAATATCCCTTGAAATTGGTGAAGGAAATAGTTCAGGCTGAGTTGTAGAAAACTTTCTGTCCTTGTTTGATCACTAGTACGTGAACAATGCCTAATGTCTCGTGTAACAAATAAAGTGAATAAAACTATGAATGAAATGATAGAAAAATAAAAAGCACATGGCAAACCTGGAACCTGGGCACCTGTTTTTCTTTCCAGTCTGCTTCCTGGGAGGATCATATAGGTCCTCTGTTTTCCTTTCAGTATATTTCAGTACAAACTCCCGAACATTCAGCTCGGTCAGGAGGAAGTTTCTCGAAGGGAACTTCTTTCCACAGTAATTCCCCTGCAGACATGACTCACTTCAAAATATTCACATTGAATGTTTAGACTTTTGATGTCTTCAACAGTTTCTGGACAATCCACATCCAAAGATCAACTTCAGACCAAGTTCTGCATTTATAATTGGTTGCTATGGAGATGAACGCAGAGCCAAGATGAGAAATGAATCAGAAAGAAATAATTTTTACCTGCAAGTGCAAGGATAATTTTACCATCAAGAAAGAGGAAAATAACCACACAGATCCTGTGTAGGACATAAAATATATGAATGCAAATGTTCTGTTCTGGATATATAAATATAAACATACAGGTTCTATTCAGGAAAAACAAATATATTATTTTTATGTCCAGAACAAGACCTGTGAATTATGAAACGAACGTCTCGCTCAAGACATAAAAACGTGAACTCAGCGGTCCTGGTCAGCACATAAAAATATACGATGATTTCCTACAGCTGAGCTGGTTAATGCATCATTGAAGCTCTTTTTAAAACATTTTGACTTGTACTGTACAGATGGCACACAGGAGCATGAAGCAAGAATTTCACTCTGTTCCAGCACACACACAATTTCATAATTAATACTTTGAAACTATTCAAATGCCAAAATTCTGAGAAATTCATGGAGATTAATTTTGTCATTCAACTTTTACACAACTGTCCAAATATATTTCTCAACACATTTCTAAAATAGATTTAGATATTCAGATGTCCCTCGTTGATGTTGAGCTTGTAGAGATATTGAACTTTGCCATTCAGTGCTCGACTTCGGACATTTTATGATTCTTAAAACAATGTCCCAGGTAGAAAATCAGTATAATCTTTCTTTATCATTTCCAGTTTTTCAGCCAAAATCGTTTAACAAAGAGGATTCAGCAGAATGCATTCACAGGCTTTTTCCTCCAAAAATGTATTTTCTAACATTTTATTTACACTTGCATTAAAACTTACACAATGATAACGATTTTAATAATTACAGAAGGTTCTGGTTAATGGCATATAAAAGTAATCCTGTAAAGAGCCGGTGAGCTGGATTTTTATTTAAGATGTCATGGAGCTGCAGCTTGGATGGACCGTTCCTGGTTGCCATGCAACCAGCAGAACTTCATGTCTCTGTGACGGATACAAAACACAGATTTACTGCAGTCTGTGGAGAAAAGGACAGAAACTCCGTCCTCCAACTGAGCAGCGTCCTGCAGCCTTGAGCAGCCAATTTCTCCTGTTTTACACAACTCTGTCCCCCTGATTGAATCTCATGGTTTTTATCTCAGCTGAATCCTTTGTCTGAAAAGCATGCTATGAAACTGGAGAGCATACTCAGCTACAGGTCCACATGGTTCACCACGTAGCTCTCGTAGGAGTGACCCAGCAGTCTGTCGATCTCGGCCTTTGCCACCACCCAACACCTGCCCAGGTGGTGTTTTTGTTGCAAGTCTTTCAGCTTCTTCTCCTGCAGGGTTACTGCTATCTGCTCCGAGCCCCATGTCAGGACCCCCTTTGCTACAACCTCCTCCTTCTTTGCTGGGTGATCACCTCCATCCAGATGATCCTTTGTCACCGTTACGCTTATGTCAGCGTGCTGAAACTGACCTGGAGATGGATATTCAGCAACAGTGATGCAACTCTATTACTGTGGACAGTCATTTGTAGTTTTATCAGGCTTTCAATCTTTCTGTGAAATTATTAAGTTCATATCATTGCCTTTATTATCATTCATTAATTTATTCATTAATTCACTCCTTTATTATCTTTATTATTAAGTAGTATCACTGTTCTTGTTATTATATTAGATTTATTTACTTTTCTCTGTCATATCTTGTCATGCTATTTCTTGATAAGTGTGATAATTATTACTATCATCCTCATAGTCAATCATTATTATTATTATCATTATTATTATTATTAGCATTATTATTATTACTATGCAACTTTTTTGAAAAAAATTTAATAGTTATTTTTTACCACTGTATTCTCTTTTTGTAGATAATAATTACTGTAGTTATTTTCATTATTATTATGATTATCATCTTTCATTTAAAATAGTTTAAAATAGTTTTTATGTTTATGATATTTTTTTCATTTATCCATTTGACATTGCATCGCTTTGCCAAGTTAAAACCTGTTATGTAGATTCCTGGTGTTTTAGTTTCCACCAGCGGTTGAGAGCCAGAGCTGGTTGAAAGTATCGCTTTATGTATGTTTTGGTTTTTGTCATTTATCTATTTATGTATATGACCTACTGCTTGTGGACTCAAGGATTATTTTTTGCTTTTGTTCTTGGTTTTCATGTTAAGCATCAATCATGATAAAACCTGATTTAAACCCAAGTTTATTTTCACCTCCTGTGTAGCTCGTGCGTGGGGAGGTTAAGGCCTGAGACGTGTTGATGACTTACCCAGCAGACCTTGTGTTGACACGGAAAGTCCCCGTCCGTCTGTGATGTAAAAGCCAAGGTGAGCCATCTGCAGGTAGCTGGGGTGTTTGTAGTAGTGGAACAGGATGAGGAACTGAACCCCCCGGGCCATCTGGATCCAGCAACTGTGATGGTTGTCCACGGCGACGGTCACCCCCTGCCTTGTAACCGATCCCTGCTGATTGACAGGTAGGGTATCCCGTCCTTCGCCTTCTACCACCACAGCATCCAGAGACAGCGTAATCATTAAGTCTCCTGAGCCTCCAGTGGCTGAGGAGATGGTGAGTCGGTCAAAGTAGGTACGAGAGCGGCCTTCTGCTCCCTGTTTGGAAGGAGCTCCCATCAGATGGCCATCAACAATGATCCCTTGGAGACGACAAGGACACATTCCAGTGTTTAGAACAGGGCACATTTCTCATTTAATAAGAGGTCATAATGCTCCGTTTACCTCGCTCCGGGTCTTCCAGCAGTCGGACAACATCGTTTGCTCGGCCATCTACGGTGAAACACAGGTTCTCGTGCAGCTTTGGAAGTTTGACCACAAAATGAGGATCTCCATCAACTACAGCAGAAGATACGGAGAATAAATACAAATGCAGAACAAAATCCTGAAAAGTTACAGGTAAATAAGTGAAACATGGACTGTTGACCTGATGGAAAAACGCCCAGGGTGCTCTGTCTGGATGGAGGCTCTAAAAGCACAAGACATTCAACTAAAGGACAGTCCTCCTCACTTCCAAGCACTGAAACAATGACAGGACTGCATATGTATGACAGAGAATTCACAGCATCTTCAGAAAGTCATGGAAAAACGTTTCCTGTAAATTCTCACCGTATGAGCCATCGTCCTCCGTGTCCTGGGTATCTGAGCCAACAGAAAAGATTCAGGTTAGAAACTTTTCACAGCTAAAAACTTGGACAATTTCCTCAAATTTCCCAAAGAAGAAGAAAACTTACAGGCAAGATCATAGTCATAGTCATACGTTGCATCATAGTCTGGGAAATGGAAGGAATGAGTTAGGAAGGAGGGTCAGGGGTCACCGACCGGTTATGGTTTTATAGAGCACAGCAGTGTTACTCACCTTTTGCGAACTCAATATCTCAAGGAAAAAAGAGAAAAACACAAGATTATTTTTTCCAAGTATCACAACCGTTTATGTCCCTGATGTACAGATCCCACCCAGAAGGCCAGTCTGGCCAATAAAATATGTGGTTTATGTTTTACAGGGAATAAAATATGGCTTGGTGGGGTTTGTAAATCATTGCATTCTGGTTTTATTAACCTGTTGTTTTTTTTGAATTGGTGTTGTGGATCAGTTATTTTCTCTCCAAATCTCCTTTTTGAAATTCAAGAAATAAGTAATATGTTGGGAATCAGGAGATGGGGGTTGAATGAAAAAGGGTAGGGAGGTAAAAGGTACCTTTCTGCTGAACCTGGATGGAAGTGGAAACATCTATGAGAGAAACAGAGTGCATAATAATTAACAATAGCCTTTAAAATTCTAAATAATAATAAAAAATAAACAAATAGTTTTTTTTCTGATTTCATTTCATGCACCACAGACGGGAACATGTAACCCACCCAGAAGGCCAGCTGCTTCCCACAGTCTCGGTCCATCGGTTATACCGGGCATAGGAGCAAAGGTTGCCGACACCAGCGATGCGATTCTCAGGTCTGTGTTGACATCTGGGTTCATGTTGTCATTTTCCAGAACGCCAGCTGAGGTGGGGGGGCTCAGCGTGGATGGCAGCCTGAGTGGGGCAGAGGTGGATTTAGGCTGAAGGAGGTCTGGAGCAAATGCAGTGCTGTTCTCTAGGTCTGAGGACGTCCCGGTCCGAACCGGACCGGGCTGCTGGGTCCCAGGCAGGGCGGCTGGACTGGATCTGATGGGCAGTGAGGTGGTGGTGGAGGATGTTATCATAGTTGTGGTTGTTTTCATGACATTGTGACCATGGTTAGAAACTTTTCCAGGTGCAGGAGGCTGTGCTGCTTTCAGAGCATCGAGCAGTGAGGTGGATTTCTTCCCAGCCGGAGGAGGAGAGGCTGTTTTAGAATCACTTTGGGAAATGGAGAGCTTTCTTCCAGAAACTGGTCCTGCAGCTGTTTTTTTGGACGGTGGAGCCGCTGTTTCTGCTGTGGGTGCTGGCAGTGGGGGTTTTTTCAGCTTGGGGGTTTTTGGAGGTGTCTGGGGTGGGTGAGATTTTGTTTTGGCCAGCCTTGAGTTTGATGGGGAGGTGAACTTCTTTGCAGAAGCAGCAGCAGACATTTTGTTGGTGATGGCAGTTATCCCTGTTGTGGTTGTCGTGGCGGTGGTTGTGGGTTTTGCAGTGGTTGGAGTTTGTGTTGTTTCATCTACATCTGGCTTAACAACAACTAAAGAGGTGACTGGTGTTACAAAGTTATATTTAAGGGAGAGGTTGGTGGCTTTGTCTGCCAGTAGCCTTTGAGTTGCAGGGTCAGTGGTGTTGAGTTTGGCCAGTAAAAGCTCTTTGATGGTGAAATATGCCCAGAGACGATGGACGAAGCTGGAGATGCCTTCTAAACTTTTCAAACAGTCCGTGCTCTCATTTCCTCTTATGTGAGAATTAAACACATCATTTTCCAGTTTGATGTGCTGCTTGGAATCGGTCGCTGACACTGAGACCTTTAAGTCTCTGACCCCTGGTTTGACCCTCCCGGTCACGACCAGTTCAGATCCCTGGAAGTAGTTTGTAAACAGGGAGCGGGTGACTTCAAACGCCTGGTCGTCCAGGTAAGACAGCTGGATGTCTGACAGCAACGGGCTGGCCACCTCATCATAAAAGCCCTTCAGCTGCAAGGCAGCATCTGCTTCCTCATACACCATCCTGGCGACACCCCGGTTCTCCAGAGCCAGGCGTTTCAGGAGAACAAAGTCTGCATCGTCTCCAAAGGCAAGGCCAAACAGAGAGGCTGAGCCTAGCGCCCTCTTGGCATTACTCAGGATGGAGTCGCCAGATGTCACTCCAATAGTTGCTTCTCCATCAGTCAGAAAAATGACCAGGGGGACACGATGAGATGTGAGGTGGCCAGAGGGTCCAGAGGATGAAGGATTGACTAGCTGGGCAGCTGAAAGAAGAGCTGCATTGATGTTGGTCCCTGATTGAACAGAGGAGAACAATGGAGACAATCAGCATTGAAGCACATCGTTAGAAACTACCAATCAGATCATACATTCACTCACATCCTTCTGCAATGATCCTCCTCACAAATTCTTTGGCTTCCCGGACATTCTGGCGAGTTGCTCGCACTGTTCTGCCTTTCTTCCAAGTGTGAACTCTGTCTGAAAAGGTCACGATGTTGAAGTGGTCTCCTTCTCGGAGGTCTCCCAGAATCGTGGTCATGGCCTGTTTGGTCTACTGACAGAAAGCAGTGGAATCATTCACCCTCTTTGTTTCTGGAATGAAACTAACAGATCATAGAGCTGCTGAAGCAGCTTTTGGTCTGTAAGATTGATCCACTTTACCTGCTTTATCTTGGTTCCGATCATGGACCCACTGACGTCAATGACAAATATAACCTCTTTAGGTACCACTGGAAGTCCTCGTGGTGCAAAGTAATGTACGAAATAGCCATCGTACACCTAAAGTAGGTTAGGAGAGAAATGGATGAAGTCAAACGCTGATGCTACTGAACACACAAGCGTGGAAAACAGATGCTTCTGACCTGGACATCACCCATGGGCTCTTTTAGGTCCACATCATACTGGATGATGAAATCAGCATAAAGACCTTTGGATGAAACACTGCTTTGCTGCAGAGGAGTCGGACTGTAGTAAACTCTGGCACAGTTAGCACTTTGCTCAACATGAGTGGAGGCAGGCGGCAGGTGATCACCTGTAGGAGGGTAAGACGGTAAACTTCCTGCCCGCATGAACCACAGACCCTTCACCAGACCAATGACTAATCAAGATCTTGGTACTTTATGACAGACAAGCTGTTTATGTTTCTTACTGTATTTACAAGAGGGTTTTGACACTGCAAATAAAACGAAAATGCAAATATTTCCAAAAGTCATCTAGTCATATTTCATTCCCAGTGGAGTATAAACATCATAGCAGATGATGAAACTGAAACATTTTATCATTTAATAGAAAATATGAGCTGATTGTGAATCAGGTGGCAGCAACAAGTCTGTAAAAAGTGTAATCAGGCGCAGCAAAAAGCTGGAAAGATAACTGGTACAAACCAGAAACTGTCAGTGTGATGTCTGTCACATAGACAAGTTTTTGAAGTCGTACCTTTATCCTTTCGTTTATGATGTGACAGTTCTGATAAGTCTTAGAATGAAAAGAGCCGCACCTCCTCTTCTTACCAACGAAAGCGAGTGAGTGCTCCAACCAACATGTCTCCTGTGTGAACGATGTTTACTACTTCAGCTAAGACATCGGCATCCTAAGAAAGAGACAACTGCTGTAGAGGCAACAGGTTATGGGCCCAGACATGCTGCCGATGCACACAGGCATAACATGATGCAGCGGTTTGATGGAGATGAAGCCAGGACTTACTAATGTAGTTGGTTGAATAGATGCAGGTTAAAGCTCTATCATGCAAAGAAAAAGCCAGATGTGAACAGGATCCAGAGACACCGCCATCTTCTTTGGATCAAAGGTCAGTGCAAATGCTCTGAGACTCAGCTTCAACATCTGATATGATGTTTAAGTTCTACTGTAAATAAAATATGATGTTTATGTTATACTGATATTTAAATATGAGCTGACATATTCTGTTTTTATTTATGACAAAGCCTTTATGGAATTGGGGTTACATATCCAGAGTATTTGACCTTGAGCAATGTTGGAGAGGAGTCGACTTGTCTTCAGCGGAAGGACCTTAATGAAACTAATGCCTGTCCTTTCTGCTACACTGACATCTAACGTGAGGTTCTGTACGAGCTGGCCGGGCCTCAGACCCAAACTCAGCTCGTAATGACCAAGTCGTCGGGCCAACAACTCTTCGTAGGACAGCAGGAAGGATATCCGAGTTCCTGATGGCACGCTCACTGCCACTCGAAATTTTTCTATTTCCCTCTCTCTGCAACACCAGAAAACAAAATTCATGTTAAACCCAGTTAAAGATGTAAAACATGATTTTACTGTCACTAAAAATGTTGATAACGCTGACTTGGTGGCGACCAGTCCGGCTGTTTTTCCTTGCTTCTTTGCAGCATCGTAAATTCTCCTGGCCGCAGTTCTTTCCTTCACCTGGGCCACATACACCTTCCCGTTGGAGGTTCTGGAGGAAGAAACAGCCCTCTGTGTGACTTACAGTAACCAGATTATGTTACAGCGGCTCCACTGAGCTGTTGATCCACATGGACTTTATTTTACTTCTAGTATTTCCAGCTCAGTCACAAAGCTGCTTCACAAACAGATGTTTACAGACAGAATTCAGACCATGTGAAGAAGGGAGGTGGGGACATGGAAAGAGTAATTTCCCTTTGAAAACAGCAGTAATAAGGAATGGGAAGGCTGTAGCTCCCAGAAAAAACCTCCATCATTTATGTCACATGACCAGAACAAACTAAACAACCCAGTCCAAAGGAGGAAACAGCAAGGTCTTCCTAAAACAAAAAACTGGTCCTGAAGTGAGTTCTGTTTGGGCCCTGAGGGCACAGAGTGGAGGAGAAGTTGGAGGAGGAGGAGAAGTTCAGATATGAGGCTGGCTGAAGGTTCAGCTGAACATCAGTGACCTTCACACAGAACACAGACCTCTTAGTTTCACATGTTAAAGAACCAACGCAGCACATTCACCACAAATATTTCCCTCCACGAGATATGAAGAAGGCCATAGGTTGGAGTGTGTTGGAGTGTGTCTGTGTGTCTGTTAGTGTGTGTGGGTGTGTGTTGGTGTGTGTGGGTGTGTGTTGGTGTGTGTGAGTGTGTGTTTGAGTAAATGAAGAAGCAGAGATGTGAAGAAATATGTTTGTAAAAAGCAGTTTGAGCTTCAAACCCGCACATATGTGAAACATACATGCAGCTATGCATACATACAGTAAATGTGTGTGTGTGTGTGTGTGTGTGTGTGTGTGTGTGTGTGTGTGTGTGTGTGTGTGTGTGTGTGTGTGTGTGTG
>JAVQJG010025565.1:0-11756 GCA_036024015.1 Craterocephalus amniculus
GAAACGCGGTTTTCTCAAGAAGACTTTGAAAGAACGTTCTTAAGAAGATCTTAGCGCTAAGATCTTCTTAACTGAATCTGGGAAACCCGGCCAATGGCAGTTTTACTAGTACTAAAGGAACACTAGGAGACATGAGCATGTCTTCGGGAACCACAGGGATCTCCTCATGAAGACTTGTGGTTGGCTCGTCAGGCGCTTTGGGCTTCCTGGGCGAACCCTCTGGACTAGGAATAACTTAGGGCGTAACATGTAAATGTTGATGGATTTCAGCTGCTGCATTTATCAAGGTCTGATCATTCATATGCTGGAATAGGTCAACTAGAAATGTTTCATGAATCACATGTGACTCCCATCTTAAGACCATTTCTGTGGTCAGATGTGTGGTCATTTTTACGTTTGTATGATAAATGGGGGCCTAAATGTTTGTCTCCGAGGTCGTGTCCCTCACAGTGCTATGCGCCCTCTGGGTCAAGGCAGGACTGAACGTCATAAACAAGGTCTCTAGTGACACGCAGCCTTGCTGTTCCCCACCTCTCATGCATCATCAGTTACCATGAAGGCAGCCGGATCCTCTGATCTGGTCATAGATGAAGTTAACAATATCAGCAGGATCACTTAAGTCCAGTCTGTTGTAGAGCTGCAGCTGGGCCAGTCGTCTGCGTAAATGATGAGCGCTACAATGTAAACTCTAGAAGACATATGCAATTTCAGCGTGTCAAGTCTGATGCCTTTATCAATGTTGGACGCACCTGAGATTTTCAGCTTGAGTTTGTTATTGTTTTAAGGACACTAACAATTGATCAAGAGCATTTATTGTGAGCAACTCGGAATTCTGAACAAAGAAGTAACATGAATTCAAGCACAGCTGCTCTCGGCTTGCTCCACAAAAAGGTCAAAACATTTTCCAGTCATTACAAACTTCATTAAACACACCAGTGACTTCCCGCATGTAGCTAAACTACAAAAAATTTGCTTAAACTACAAGATTAGGTCATCGCTGTGTCACTTCTGATATTTAGGACTTTCCCGTTCTTTCTCTAATTTATTTTGGTTTTTGTGTTTGTGTTTTGCCACATGCAGATTTGACTTAACATTTGTACAAATGTCTGATATTTGAAAAGTGTACATTTGTTTCCTGAATGCTATTTTTTTCAATTAAAATTTTAGGTTTTAAAGTTTTTTAGATTTTTTTAAATTTCTCTTTTTTTTCATGTTTGCAAATGTGTTTTAAGAAATATACATTTGTTTTAAATATAAATTTAAATTCTAAATCTAATTCAGTTTTTTTAAAATATGTTTTGAACTTCTCAGCTACATATGAGACAGACGTATTTGGAGATTTGTAGAGTATGTGACTATACGTAGAGAGGTCTGCATGAACTGTCCACTCTCCCTTAACACAAATGAACCCTGCAATGTGCAGGGTTAAAGACTTCAGTCACTTCTCCTGAAAATACATCTTTTCCTCATAATGTGAAGAGTGAATGA
The DNA here is from genome assembly GCA_036024015.1 of Craterocephalus amniculus. Lineage (NCBI taxonomy): Eukaryota > Metazoa > Chordata > Actinopteri > Atheriniformes > Atherinidae > Craterocephalus > Craterocephalus amniculus. The sequence continues at coordinate 1,489 of JAVQJG010025565.1, forward strand.
AGAATGGACTCTGATTGCACCCTAAATGTCTCAGACTCTAATGTCTCTAACTTGTCCTTTAGCGTCTGCCATCTGAAAAAAGGCCAGACACGATATTATTACATGATAAAAGTTACAGGGGCTTTTCACCAAACATAGCTGAAATATGATGGCTGCATCACATTCTTCATAGAAAACCGAAATTGTTGTGAACCCACATGTGTGCACAGAGTACAGGCTGCCATGGAAGTATGTGTTGTAAAACACTGTAAGTTAAGAGGCAGTGGATAAGGAATAGCTACACAAATATCTCAAATCCTATTTTAAGGATGACAGTAGCAATTGGTTTCTCTACTTTTATCAAGTGGTTCAGGCTTTCTTAGATAAACAGAACTCAAAACTGTGCAAATTGTCAGGAGAAGCCAAATCCCTCCCCACAGCAAATAAGGCATCTCCCATTTCTCTGAGTCAGGCTCGTAAAAACACTGAACAAACCTAACAATTTTTTTTCTTTTTTTATTGCCTCAAAGCAACTGTCAACACATTCTGGAGAATATCAATTTCATATAATTTGTAGGAAAGCCATCCAAAGCCCAGACGCTGTTAAGAAAAAGAGATACTCAGAACATTTCCACACTGGCAAAAAGTTGCAATTGGATATTTCAGAAAGAAGGCAATGGTCTCAGACACAGCTGAAAGGCATGGTTACTGGACTGTTCAATACTAAATGAAGACCCTTTTCTCTGGAGACCACTGAAGCATTTGAGAAGCAGAGCGCTGCAGACTTCTCTTCTGTGGCAGCCTTCAAGGTGCAGAAGATAAGAAAAAAAGACACTGAGAATGCTGAAGACTGGCTTAAAAAGTTCTCTCCAAAGCTTTGGTTGTTGATATGGTTTTGTGACCATGAAGTGGATTGTTTTATAGTTTAAAATGTTTCATATAAGAACTGTGCAGAAAAATGTAATTGAGCTTTTGTAAATATGTAATGGAAAAATCTGACATTCATCACATGTTCTGACACCTGACATTCACAATCATGTTCAAATTTCCGTGATGAATTAAGCTGAGGCAGCGTAGCCGCTCCCACCACGTACATCACACGCTGCATACAGGCACCATGTTCTCGGGCACCCCCAAAAATATAAAAGACAATTAAGAAAACTGAACATATTAGCTAGCTGTGGTTGGTCCTCTGGGGGTGAACTTGTGTACATATGTCCCATAATGCTTGGTAGCACTCCTACTCTATGCTGCATTGCAAATTAAGTGTGTGTGATTCCTTACAACCTTCCCTGGGTATGCCTATTAATAATGCCCTTTATCTTTGAAGAAAGCATTGTTGTAAATCTGTCAGCATGTGTGTTACAGCCAAGCAGCAACCTCCCGATAGGAAAAGTGATGCACATGCGGAAGTGCAAAAAAACTGCATTTCATTCACTGGGTGCTGGCTGCAAATCCGAGCAATTTCCCATTGGCTGAAACATGTTTACAGCCTGGTTCAAAAACATTTTAGGATTAAAATGTCAGGTTTGCCCTCATGACAACTGTGGGGGGAGGGAAAAAAATTCTAACCCCCAAAACCCATCGCACGTGGCAGCGGGGAGCAAGCACCAAGGAGCGGTAGCGTGGCGCTTTGCGCCTGGCAACATCTCCCACAGCCAGCGCTGCGACTTTGCCGTAGCTCGGAGTCAGCTCAGACTCATCACAACATCGCTAGAAATTCAGGTTTTCAGCTTCCCTCGGAGTTCCCCTGCTTATATTTATTAATATAATCACCTCACTTTATGCTGCTGCAGCACCGGCTGCTGTCAGATTTTTTTCATATCCCACTTTGCTGGCGAATCCGTTGCTGTGTGACATCATTCAGATATCAGAGATCCGAAAACACTGATGACAAGAAGACCTGTTTCACCATAAATATACTTTCATACAGTGCACTAATTAAACATTATTTACCAAGACATTATTTAGAAAGATCTGGGCTTTCAAAGGAGAACACGGCCGGGAGGCTTGACATTTCACACTAAAAGACAATAAACATTGTTTTATTGTTAAAATCCACCGGATCCACTTTGATTTTCATCGACTGATTTCCTGCCTGAATGATTTCATCTGCTGAAATTGATGAGGAAGCTGCAAAAATAGAACAGCCGCGTATTTTAGAGAAGCGGCAAGCGACGGCGCTTCAGAAACCTCTGCGCGGTGCCCCTGGTGGAAGGGGTTCCGAATGATTTCATGGCGGCGATCTGCTGTGACGGCACAGCGCTGCGTGGCCGCGTCGCTTACACGTGCGATGGGTTTTGGGGGTAACTCCTCCGTTAAAGGCGGAATTTGTAATAATTTCCCTATAAATCTAGGTAAAAAATAACTACAACTATAAGTAGTTATTTAAAAACATACCGTTTGACGTTATTCCATATGTGATCATTTTTTGACATTACAAAGTTATTTTTCCTTTTTAAAATTTTTACTTTGCATAAAGCTTGTAGTACATTTTGTCCACCAGTAGGGTGAGTATAGTCCCATTTACAACAGAGCGGCTCTGCTCTGCTGCTCTGAGAGCAGGGGGAGGGGCTGGAAGCGCTGTGCGCTGAGTTTCCAACCGGCTACGCTGCGAGTCTGAGAAGCGACATGACAACAAGCTTGGCTAAATTAGCATTGATATAGCCGTTGCCTTTGCGCCAGAGACAGCTTGGCAGCAATAAAGGACTGACGCCTGAAGCAGAGTTGGCTACGTTGCTTCTCAATCGGTAAGTATGTACACCGTAGTAGTACACATTAGCTGTTGTAGTAATAATACACATTTGGCGGTTAGCTGGAACCCAGAGCTTATAAGTGTTATGATGGTAAACTCACACTTAACACACTTAAATTCTAGATAGAGGTGATATGTACAGTAGAGAAGCTGCTGTGTTAGTTGTTCTTGTGACCGCAAAGTACTTTTCTCATACATAGTGGAAAAACGATGTTAGCTAACTATGTTAGCCATGTAAACAGAAAGTCAAGTGCGGCTGCGATCACCCACGACAAGAAAATTTCTTACACACGTAGGTGTGTAGAACTAATTTTTATGAAGAGTAAAATTAGAAAAGAATCAAATGTAACCTAACGTTGTGGTGAGAGAGAAGTTGCAGCTGCAGTAGTGGATCACAACTACCCGAACGTATTGTGAGAAGGATTAGAGTAACGCTATGCTGCAACTACAGCTCATCTCCACCTTTATATTGTCTGCTGGGAGTAATTTACCTCAATGAAAATGCCCTGAACTCCAAGAATTTTTATCTGTACGGACACAGTTTCATGCTGTGTATAGTTTGGTTTGGTTGTGTTTCTGCCTGCAGGCTCAGGTTTAGCACCAACATCTCTGCTACGTCTCTATGCAGGACTTGATGCTAAAATCCCATTTAGGCAGGAATCAGAATTGTTTTGTACATCTAACACGCACTGTTTTAAAATCTGCATTTTGGTCACTATTACTGAGTTCACTTTTCTTCCTTTTGTAACAGTTGAAAAAGGGCATCAAACTCCAATCTCAGTGCAGGGAGGTGTTCAGGATGCAGACAGCATATCAAGCAGGTGATGCAGGCAGGTAAGTGTAACCTAGGCTATATATTATCTTGCCCTAAATATATTTGCAAAACATTCTTATAAAATTATAAAGTTGAAAATAAGAAAGCACAAAACTCATTTAGGTAAATAAACTTAAAATATGACTGAAAACTATAAATATAAAATAAATGATCAATTCCGTATTTCAACAAGTTTTGTAGTCTGTCCAAAAGCTAAACTAAGTACATGACCAAAGACTGACCTGAGAACGACTGAACAACTAAGTCACTGACTAACAGACCAAGAATTACTCATTATACAAAATAAATCTGTTCGTGTGTGTGTCTGTGTATGATCTGACGGTCTTTAATGAAGTCCCAGTCAAAGTACATGAGTTTCTTGAGCATAGTGGAGACACGAGGGTTGACTGATGTTAACTATAAAACATCATAAAACAATACATAAACATAAAACATGAAACAATATATATATATATATAAAAAATGATATAAAACATCAGCCGTCTTCTTCGACAGAACTTTTCCCCGTCCAGCCTTGGTGCCCTTCTTGGGATTAATCCCAATGAACCGCCTGAAAAACAAATGTGTTTTGAGCATTGGTGTTAATTAAAGTTTACTTACAAATACAACAAAGTCTTGTATCAAGAACACTGTGCTTTAATACATGAGGTGTAGGTGGACGTAATATTAGATTTTAGCATCTTTTTTAGAAGTTATCCAGTGTCACGTGCAATCCATACAGAAAAATGATTTATAAACTGTGGTCATTTTCACTGCAATTAGTGTCAGGAGAGCTGTTTTGACAAGCTCCAGGGGAAAAAAAAATGTTGGCAGTTAGTAGCCTATTGTATCTGTCCTTGCGCTCTCCTGGCTCACGCTCGGGTCAAAATGTTCCACCGCCATCACCATCATCATCATCGTCACCATCACCCTCACCATCATGAGCGCGGGTGTAAATATCCCATCATCATCATCATCTCCACAAAGGCATCGCAGCATTCGTCTTCGTACTAATTACGCTTGGATTCCCATACTATGAACCAGGTTCTTAACTACTACTACTACTACCACTACTACTACTACTACTACTACTACTACTACTACTACTACTACTGCTACTACCACTACTACTGCTACTACTACTATTACTGCTACTACTCTTACTATCAGTAGAGGGTAGATATCACATATATACCAACACATTTGCCAAATTCCCAGAAACGTTAGTTGGGCAGTACGTTTGTCAAAACGTTGCAGGTTTGAAAATTACTGTAATTAGTTTGTTAGACACAATCTTATGTGACAGCAACAGAACAGGAATGAAATAAAAATGGAAACAAAACTGCACTTTACATAAGATTTTAGTAGCTAACTCACCCTGTAGTTTGAAAGCTCCAGGTCAATTCCTCCTCTAATCGGCGGTGTCACAGTTTTCTTCTGCACTGAAACAAGTACGACATAAGTTTCAATTCCAGTACAATCCACCTTATGCAGATTAAAAGAGACTGAATATTGTGCATAAAACTTAACATTAGTTGTACTTTAAACAGGTGAAAAACACACTTATTCCACATGAAAATGCGGGGGGGGGGCTTAGCTGGAGGCAAAACATTTTAATGGTGCTAGCTTGTAAATGCCAGTTAGTGTGTTTAAAGTAAGTATTTTTGGAGCAATGGGCGAGGAAAACATGCAGTTTAGTAAATATGATAGTAAACTCACTTATCGAGACTGTGAATGTTACTTTAAAAAGGTGACTCTGATTGATGGGACGCCACTCACCGACCCATACAGTCTTACACAAGGGATGGACAATTTGACAGGACTTCCCACCGTGCAATGGCTGGACATTTTTAAGCCTTTAATTTATTAAGCCTCGCCTACAATTAACGGATAAAGTACAATATGAAGCTAACGTAGCAAATGCAACTTCTGCCTGAGTACATCTGAAATATACAAAAAACGCTGAGTTAGCTAACGGTTAGCATTAGCGCAGGTAATGTACATCACAGATCCCCCAAAGAACGACTGACTTAACGGAATTTCAGTGAAAATCAAGTCTAGCCCATAACGTTATCCACGATGAAACTGATGATGTATTACATATTAATCTAACCTGATATGAAGTGTGAGCTCCAAACACGAGCGTTCCTGATGATGTTTTCAGTCCTATCATGCCGTCTAATCGCAGCCTCTAACCAAAGCCATATACGATTTTCCTGTCTGGTAGTGGCTGGTATGCGATAAAATTTCAAGTCTGTATTTTTACTTTTGCGGTTTTGGCACCCAAAAACCCATCCTCTATCATGTATACCTTCATTCCGCTCTAAAGTTAATTCCGGATGTTCCTCGCATGCGTTGTACCCTCAGCTTGTCGCCATGACGACGAAACAAACAGCGCCTTGTGTCAGCTCAGTCTCAAATCAGACTTGAAAACGTTCAAGTTAACCTTATTCAAGTCTAGTGTGCATTATACACAGTTTGACTAGAATTTACTTAAAGAAAATAGCGTTGACAAAAGACTCACAAATGTAAAGAGTCACAAATACAATGTTACAAATGTTTTTATTAATTTTAGTATCTGATGGTAGGTAGGCTAATCTTCGCAGCACAATATGTGTTTAATTAAAAATGTTATGTATTTTGTCTACTGACAAGCAAAGCATAGTGAGACACTCACCTTATATTTCACAAGATGAGGTTGGATGAATCACAACTTCAACACATGTGGGCTCGATGCAGTTTTCGTTTCCCAAGATGCAATGCAAAAAAATACTGTAAGGTACTGTCTTTTGCCTCTCTGCGCAATAATACTGTAGAATAGTTATCTTTAATTTACATGACATGACATATAGACCTACGCACTGTTGAGTCAGAAGCTATTTTGTGAATCTGAATGACATTTGATTGTTGTTATTTTAGTCATCACCTGGCATTACACCCGTGCGATGCTTAAGCACTCATGTTCAGCACTAGCTCGGGGACAGCTCCACCTGCTACAAATGATCTTAAGACAATCTTACCGACGTTGTCTCCACGAGCATGTTTGGGAAACGCACGTTAAATTTGACCGATCGCTCGTTAGATCCCTCTTAAGTTCCTTCGCTATTCGATGGATTCATTGTTACTGGGAATCTGGGATTTGGGATCTGCAACCGTCATCCAGTCTGATGATGAAAAAAATGTGTGCAGCATAAATAGCATTATAACAAATTTAAAATAGAGAACACAAATGCAAATTTAGGTGCATGATGAATTAAGGAATGAAGTGGGACACACTGACAATATTTGAGGTAAATGGGGAGAGGAAACGAAGGAAATTGCACACTACCTGCTCCGGATGTACTTGCTGATGTGCTAGCACTATATGGATGAAATGGTGTTAAGCATTATCTTAGTCATTAGGGACGCTGGGAAAAAAGGTAGGCATTTACAAATACATTTACAAATAGCAGAACTCATCCATTAATCTACTGCTAAAACACCTGCAATAAGTCTTCTTTAAAGTGCTTTACTTGGGGTCTGGGTTTTCTTTTTCAGCATGTGTAGTGGCTTGATGTGAATTTTTAGTGAATTTTGCACTATAAAAAGAGAAATGTATTAAATTTAATCTTTAGGCAACTACCTCAGGCCACAGGAGCTTGTATGGATCTCCACAGTGTGTGTAGGATACAGTTGGCTACAGATAGGGCAGGAAACCATGGAGGGCAATGCAGCTGTAGGACATGTATTCCTCTTCACAGAATACATAGAAAATGCAGGTTGTTAGCACAACAGTTTTTTTATTTGACTTTCATCTCAAAAATATCTTTTAAGTCATTCTGCTTTGTGTTCTTACAAAACTATGTTTAGTGAACCCCTAAACATAGCTATGGCCTAAAACACATTATTAATAACATAATGTTAAGCTAAATGATAATTGAAACTTATTTTACAGTCTTGGTTATCTTTGCAACTGTCAACATGGAGGGCCAAAAAATGAATAGCATTGTTTCCTGGCAGTTTTCACAGGTAGCCTAGCTGTACGTTCAGACCAAAAGCAGCAAAAGCAGCAAGGACGCCCGAGGCAAGGCGAGAAAGCGGGCACTGTCCAAAGCAGTAAAATATTTTGGCCGCTTTAGCTGCTTCACACGTGACTGACGTCGAAGTTCGATGGCTCTACTCATTTAAAGGAGTCGCAAAGCGAGTTCTTGCAGCAGCACAGTGCTGCTGTAGTTCCTTCATGAGAAGTTACATAGACGTTTTGCATGTCATTATATATAGAAAAAAATCTCTGATCATGAACATAAATCAGAATAACCATGTAATTAGTCACAAGTCGATGACATATGTGTAGCTGTGCATTGAGATGTTACAGCTGAGACGTGAGGAGCCGCATTTGCACCCATGTGTGTCTATGGGCCTAAAGAAAAACACCCCAGGGCAGGAAAAACATAATAATATTGTGGGAGGGTTGGGGGGGTGGGGGTGGGGGGTTATGAGGAGGTTAGGAATAAAAGTAATTCCCGGGCACAATTATTATTAACACAGTCGACATAACCATAAATATGCACGTTTAACCCTCAAATCATGGATGACGTGGCTGTGATGTGCTGCTGCTGACCATACATCCAAAGAAGACACTGCTGCCGGTTTGTGGGCGCACGACATTCTCCGGCGTGGTAAGGCGCCGGTGGATTTCATGCATTGGTGCTGGAGCTGCAGCTGGACAGAGAGCGGTTCTTTGGGGGATGTCCAGCAGTTTGACAGCTTGCTGGCGGAGATCGGACCGCTAGTCGCCATCCTGAGGACCAAATACCGCCATCCAGCTCTTACCACGCTGTTGCCAACATATGTGTGTATGTAGCACCGCAAGCTACGTCGTAGTCAGTATTGCCAGGGCAGTTTGGGATGTGTTGGTGCTAAAATTCACAGCAGCTCCCAAATTTTATTTTTATGTTTGGTCCTGGTGGCCAAAAAGACGAACATCATAAAGGGTGGATGAGCTGAACAGGTTCTCAGCCTCTCGGCTTAATGACGGAACAAGTTTGTTGTAGGAACCAGAGTTACATAACATGTTCTTTGGAGCCCACTTCATCGAAGGACACCTGTATCTGATGGGTTGCCACTGAACCGCATCATAGCTCATTACCATAAAGTTAACTTTGTTTCAACTTCTAATCTGGTGCCGCTTTGGCCGCTTTTGCCACTTTGGCCGCTTTGGCCGCTTTGGCCGCTTTGGCCGCCCAAGACGCGTGGCAGCCAGCGGCAAAAGCGTTTGCCGCTTAAGATGCCCAGTTCTCATTGGAAATGTATTTACTTCCTTGCCGCTTTTGCTCTGAACGCACAGTTAGGCAATATTGAAAATTCTGCGGCATTTCTTGAAAGAGGGTAACATCTAATTCACCCTGTAATAGGGCTATGTATAACACGTTTTTCCCACTCTTTGATGCCCTTTTAAGTTCTGGGGTGGCGTAGCCTTCCACCTGAGGGCTTATGATGGTCAGTGTCCTTTGACCACTTCCCCCTGAAACACGAAAATCTCAGTCCACGGTGAACACACATGTAGCAACCAAAAACACAACTTGCCAGTATTGTAAAAAACATGTTTGAGACAGGAACATAATAACATTTTGATAGCAATGTATAATAGTTTGTTGCATTTTGGGCCTCACAAAATTTGTTAAATGTAATAACTTGAACCAATAACATAATAACCAGCGAAACCATGAATGTACTAATTGTGTGCACACAAAGGGAACCATAACAAATGTATTGGTAAAATTTCCACGGCCTGTATCTAATTCTTTCACTCTGAAGAACAGTGTTATTTTCTCAAAGCTGAGAGATGGGGAATATGGAGATGGCTGGCTTTTGGGTAAGTGTAATGATTTTCCCTTGTACCAAACCAAATTTCCAGTGTAATGTTAGCACAAAAAGCTATTGGAGTTACAATACAAAAATACAAATATTTATGCATATTCAATCATATTACTCACAAAAGTCATCACCATTGGAGATGAGCGTGATGAGGGTGGTGTCGTTTGCAAACTTGATCAGCTTGACCGAGTGGTGACCAGTCACCCCCCTCCTCTTCTCCCTGTACAGAAAGTACACAGCCCTGGGGTGTTCTAATGTTGATTCTGACAGAATCTGAGACAGTCTTCTCCAGCCTCCGGTTGCCTCCAGTTTCCAGTCAGACTGGATCTGGGGTCCATGTGTCAGAGCTGCTGGTTCTGGAGTCAATGCAATAACAGTGTACTACTTGTTTCTATCAATATGCTATCTCCAGTGAATGAATAAAAGGAGGATAAAGTTATTTTTTTCAGTCACGTAAATCAAACCATCCTAGTTTTATAGGAAATGATCTGATGACATTAACAACATTTGTACACACAAATAAACATTGTTAATGATGAAGTATTTTACCTTTTAAATAGCAGAAGGAGCAGTGTTGGTTTAATTCTGCATTTTAAGAAAAGAGACAAACACCAGAATTTTGCTATTTCAATTGACAATTCTTTGTTTGAGGAAAAAAGCAGAAAATTGTACATATCTCTCGAGATGAGGTCTGATATTAGTCTTAGCTGCTGATTTCTGAAGCACACACGTGCTGTCACAATCCCTGGCTGTGTCTCAATCAGCGCACTTTCAGAAGAGCACTGCAATTCAGTGCGTAGTGCGCGTAGTGCACTTCGTCTGTAGTGCACACTTTAGTGGCTAAATGCTGACCGCACTGAGCAC